>JAODAL010014553.1:0-87041 GCA_025379985.1 Phyllomedusa bahiana | reverse complement strand
GGGGGCTTCGGGGCCTCCCCTCCCCCTAGTCATGGCCATGTCCTTACCCATCTGCTCTGTGGCTCCCCTGACCTCCACATTTTCTTGCCCCATTGGGGCCAATTTTTTTGTCCTGATTTCCATGCCCCGCTTTTCTGTGGCGCTGCCGTGACCTCCCCCTTGTGCTTTTTGGGGCCCCACTGTTACCCCTCTCCTTTTTTTGGTCCCACCTAAATGTGCATTTGCCCTGTCTGACCTATGCTGCTCTGTGGCTGTTGCCCTGACCTACACACTGTCATTTGCCCTGTCTGACCTCATGTGCTGGTGGCTTGCGGCCGTACCTCCACATTTTCATTGTCCCCACTTTTGCCTACTCCGTTTGCCACCTCCAATGTATTGTGCCATTTTCCTGACCTCATTATCTGTGGCTGCTCCGGGGACCTCACACTTGCATTTCCCACTCTGTTGCCTTTCGGGCCCACCTCAAAATGGCATTGTCCCACTGTCTGCCCTTTTTCTGCTGTGGGGCCTCCCCGGACCACCAACTGGTCATTGTCCATTTCTGTCTGCTCTCTGTTTGCCACCTCAAGGATTGTCCCACTGTTGACCTCATGCGCTGCTGGGGCTGCTGGTTACCTCCACACTTTTCCCTTGCCACTTTGGGGCCTACTCCTGTTTTTTGCCCCTCCAGAAATTTTGTGCCATGCCAAACCTAAAGCGCTGCTGGGCTGCTCCCTACCTCAACTGGTTCATTGTCCACTGTCTACCCCTCATTCTGTGCTGTGGGCTGCTGCCCGTGACCCCACACTTTTCTTTGTGCCACTTTTACCCATCCCTGTTTTTGCCCCCTCCAAATGTGATTGTGCCACGCCTGACCTCATGCTGCTGCTGTGCGCGCCGGCCCCCACACTGGTCTTTGTCCCACTCTGTGGCCTACTCCTTTTTTTTCCACCTCCAGAATGTTTGTGCCACTGTCTACCCCTTGCTGCTGGGGGCTGTTGCGGTGCCTAAAAACTTGCATTGTGCCACTGCTGACATCGTTTCTGTGGCTGCTGCCGGACCTACACACTCTGTCATTGTGCCACTCCCTACCTCATCTGTGGCTTCTCTGCTGTGCCAAACCACTGTTCATTTTTCCACTCGGGCCTATCCTGTTTTTGCCACCCCAAAGTTTTGTGCCACTGTCCTGACCTCATGCTGCTGCTGGCTCTGCCTGACCTCCACCCCTGTCTTGTGCCACTGTCTGACCTCATGCTGCTGCTGTAGCTGCTGCCGTGACCTCCACACTGTGTCATTGTCCCACTCTGTGGCCTACTCCTTTTTTTGCCACCTCCAGAATGTGATTGTGCCACTGCCTGACCTCATGCTGCTGCTGTGGCTGCTGCCGTGACCTCCACACTGTGTCATTGTCCCACTCTGTGGCCTACTCCTGTTTTTGCTACCTCCAGAATGTCATTGTGCCACTGTCTGACCTCATGCTGCTGCTGTGGTTGCTGCCATGACCTACACACTGTGTCATTGTGCCACTGTCTGACCTCATGCTGCTGCTGTAGCTGCTGCCCTGACCTACACACTCTGTCATTGTGCCACTGTCTGACCTCATGCTGCTGCTGTGGCTTCTGCCGTGACCTCCACACTGTGTCATTGTCCCACTCTGTGGCCTACTCCTGTTTTTGCCACCTCCAGAATGTGATTGTGCCACTGTCTGACCTCATGCTGCTGCTGTGGCTGCTGCCGTGACCTACACACTGTGTCATTGTGCCACTTTCTGACCTCATGCTGCTGCTGTGGCTGCTGCCGTGACCTACACACTCTGTCATTGTGCCACTGTCTGACCTCATGTTGCTGCTGTGGCTGCTGCCGTGACCTCCACACTGTGTCATTGTCCCACTCTGTGGCCTACTCCTGTTTTTGCCACCTCCAGAATGTCATTGTGCCACTGCCTGACCTCATGCTGCTGCTGTGGCTGCTGCCGTGACCCCACACTGTGTCATTGTCCCACTCTGTGCCTACTCCTGTTTTTGCACCTCCAGAATGTCATTGTGCCACAGTCTGACCTCATGCTGCTGCTGTGGCTGCTGCCGTGACCTACACACTGGGTCATTGTGCCACTGTCTGACCTCATTCTGCTGCTGTGGCTGCTGCCGTGACCTCCACACTGTGTCATTGTGCCACTCTGTGACCCACTCCTGTTTTTGCCACCTCCAGAATGTGATTGTGCCACTGCCTGACCTCATGCTGCTGCTGTGGCTGCTGCCGTGACCTCCACACTGTGTCATTGTCTCCTTGTGCCTATCTTTTTACCACCTCCAGAAGTGATTGTGCACTGTCTACCTCTGTGCTGCTGTGGTGCTGCGGTGACCTACCACTGTGTCATTTGCCACTGTCTGACCTATGTGCTGCTGTGGTGCTTGGACCTACACACTCTTCATTGTGCCATGCGACCTCTGCTGTGCTGTGGCTGCTGCGTGACCTACACACTGGCATGTGCCCTCTGTGGCTCTTGTTTTTGCCACCTCCAGAAGTATTGGCATGTTGACCTCATGGCTGCTGCGGCGTGCGTGACTCCACACTTGTCTTGTGCCACTGTCTGACTATGCTGCTACTGTAGCTGCGCCGTGACTACACTGTGTCATTGTCCCACTTGGGGCCACTCCTTTTTTTGCCACTCCAGAATGTGATTGTGCCACTGCCTGACTCATGCTGCTGTGTGTGCTGCGTGACTCCACACTGGATTGTCCCCTCTTGGCCATCCTTTTTTGTACCTCAGAATGTCATTGTGCCACTGTCTACCTCATGCTGCTGCTGTGGTTCCCTGCCATGACCTACACACTGTGTAATTGTGCCACTGTCTGACCCTCATGCTGTGTGTAGCTGCTGCCCTGGACTCCACTCTGTCATTGTCCCCTGTTCTGACCTCATGTTGCGCTGTGGCTGCTGCCGTGACCTACACACTGTGTCATTTTCCCACTCTGTGCCTACTCCTTTTTTGCCACCATCCGAATGTGAGTTGTACCACTGCCTGACCTCATGCGTGCTGCTGTGGCTTGCTGCCGCGTGACCTACACACTGTGTCATTGTCCCACTCCTGTGGCCTACTCTGTTTTTTTCCACCTCCAGAAAGACATTATTGCCACTGTCTGACCTCATGCTGCTGCATGGGCTGCTGCCTTGACCTACACACTGTGTCATTGGTGCCACTGTCTTGACCTCATGCTGCTGCTGTGGCTGCTGCCGTGACCTCCACACTGTTCATTGTCCCACTCTGTGCCCACTCCTGTTTTTGCCACCTCCAGATGTGGATTTGTCCACTACCTGACCCTCATGCGGCTGCTGTGGCTGCTGCCGTGGACCTCCACCCTGTGTCATTGTCCCACTCTGTTGGCGCTACTCCTGTTTATGCACCTCCAGAATGTCATTGTCCACTGCCTAGCGCTCATCAGCTGCTGGGCTGCTGCCGTAGACCTCCACACTGTGTCCCCTTGTCCCACTAGGAGGCCTACTCCTGTTATTGCCACTCCAAATGTCATTGTGCCACTGTCTGACCTCATGCTGAGCTGCCAGCCGTCACCTCTACTGCACCTGTCATTGTGCCACTCAGTGGCCGACTACTGTTTTGCACCTCCAGATGTCATCTGTGCCACGTCTGACCTCATGTACTGCTGCTGTGAACCTACCCCTGTTGTCAATTGTGCCCACTTCTGACTCATGCGGCTGCTTTGGCTGCTGCCCTGACCTACACCACTGTGGCCATTGTGCCACTGTCTGACCTTATTCTGCTCTGTGGCGTGCTGCCGTGACCTACACACTGTGTCTCAATGTCCACAGTCTGACCTCATGCTGCTGCTGTGCTGCTGCTGTGACCTACACACCTGTCATGGCCACTGTCTGACCTCATGCTGCTGCTGTGGCTGAAGTTCCTCCTCCCACACTCAGTCACTAATGTTCCACCTGAGCTTCTCAGCTTTGTTTTTTTCCAACTTTCTCTGGCACATGACTTTAATCAGGGCAACATCCGCTTCAGTTTTTTGGTTAAAGGGGGGATAATTTTGAGGTGTGGGAAAATGTTAAGGGGGGGGGGGGGTGGGGGAAAAAGAGTTGGGGGGGGGGGGGGGGGGGGGGGTTTTGCCCTCCTAATGAGCAGGGAATTTTATAGTGAAGCATTCTAAGAGCGGCGCAGTCATGCGTTCATACTAAAACACAACTCCTTTGTATGAAACAAACAAGCTGTCCCTCTGCAAATTATGCTTTGCACAACATTCTAACAGCACCCTGCAGCTCTGTGCAGCCTGGAAAAATGCTGTTTTTTAACATGATTCATCCCGAAGTAATTCGGAAGGAAGTTATTGTTTGCCGAGAAATCCCAAAGTGAACGAACCGAATTTCAGAAATTCGCCCATCTCCTATCCAATAAACTAAGTCCATAAATGGAAACTAAAGATAAAGGGGTTTTGCCACCATGTAAGGTTTGAACGTGGGAACGCACAAAAGGTATTATAATCACTTTTCTAAATATATTGATTAAGAAAGTGAAAAGAACTCTGAAAGCCTACAGCATTTCTCAACCCCCATGTTACCACAAAGCTCCCCTAGATGCACGACCCAGAGCTGAAAGGCAGCTCATGCATGAATCACTTCTTATCTGATACAGCAGAATAGAATGGGACCTAAGGCACCGGGTAGCAATATGTTTTCTTTTGTATACAAATACAATCTGTGTAGTGTTATTATATCCCTGCTTTATCTGATGAAGAAAGCTTTCAATCTGCTGTTTTAGAATAGTGTTCTTTGAATACAGAATTCACAAGTTATAGTTTGATTATTTGAGTGGAACATGTCACCGGATCCCCTTATGCAGCTCTTGCTCTGCTGTGTGTGTCTGTGTCAGCTCTGTCATCTCGTGATTTGTTTACATTACATAAGCTTCTTACAGATAAGGTTTCCCTGACATGCCGTCCTGAGGCTCTGATGTGTTTGCTGTATTGAATCCACGTTGCACTGTTTATTAGTTCACTTAAGTTTTTTGAGACGCTCCTTTGGATCCTCACTCCCCCC
The DNA here is from genome assembly GCA_025379985.1 of Phyllomedusa bahiana. Classification (NCBI taxonomy): domain Eukaryota; kingdom Metazoa; phylum Chordata; class Amphibia; order Anura; family Hylidae; genus Phyllomedusa; species Phyllomedusa bahiana. The sequence continues at coordinate 82,007 of JAODAL010014553.1, read as the reverse complement.
TCCCCTCTCCCTCCTCTCCACTTGCAGCTTCATGACTCCAGCGTGATTATGTTTGACATCTTGCTCTCATACTGAACGGAGGTCAGTACTTGGTCTGGTGGCAAATCCCCTTTAATTTCTTCTTTGCAAATAAAAACGACTACTAAATGGCCAATTTTTAAAAGACAATAAACTCTAACATGGTCATAATTACCATTTGCTATGTATTTTGGATTTAAATTAGAGGAAACATTATCAGGAAAGCTCAGCCATTCTGATCAATACCTAAAATGACTAAATCAGGTAGAAGCAGACATAGAATTTTGTAAAAGTCCAATCAGCTGATCCTGACCAGTTCCAGATGCTAGAAAAGATTCAGGGCCCTGAGATGATGCCACTAAATGTGAAATAGAGTGTCAGCAATTCCTGGCACAGACCATGATATACTGTAAAAGAAAAACACAGGTAAAATAAATGATAGCGCAAAGATAAAAATATAACTAGAAAAAAGAAAACTAGATGTTAGATTATTATTGCTGAAACTAAAGCCATGTTATCAGACCAGAAGAATATGTGCTGTATATACCAATAGAAGAATAGGGTAAAGCTCTAGCAAAGTCAAGTTCTTCATATGACCTCTCACCAAAAAATTGGCAAAAAGCTCAAAACCCACAAGAAATCGCAAGTGGCACCAAAACCATGAGAGCCGTACACAACAGTATACAGTTCCATTTTGAAGCTGTTTACTTCATTTTGTCAAAAGTAAGATTTGCCATATATGTCATCTAAGAACTACTTCCACTCTCTAAGATCACCTTTCAGTACATTATTAAGACAGATAAAATGGTGGAGTGGCTTGCACCTGCTGTAGCCAATGACAGGCTCCTGTTGAAAACTCTGCACATAGGAAGAACCATGCTGGGAAATTCAATAAGCCCAACAAAGACTGTCCAGTCAATCATCCTGCTACTGCAGACTGAGGAAAACAGTGGTGACAGTCGACTGAAAGGGATGCTGTCTTTGCCACCTAACTGACATCTGGGCACAGTTCCAACCTATGGCAAAACTCTTTGGCTATGTTTACACGGCACTGTTAAAATGCTGTGAGAAATACAACGGTATTTTAACAACACCGTACCGTGGTTTTCACCGCAGCTTTGCGGTCTGTTTTCGGAATTAGACTGGCCCTAATACATTGAACTGTACTAGAATCTGCCGAAATATGGTGGATTATAGAACATGTTCAATAAACCAGTGGTTTAGAAATCTGAAAATACTGAATCTGCTTAAAAATCTGACCAAAAACCAGTGCTCTGGAAACATGGTCTTTGTTGTAGCACTACTATGCTGTTTTACTACGCAGTTTTTTAAGCTGAGTATATGGTATCCAAATAAACAAAATGAACAAACTGAGGGTGCTTAGAACAAAGGACATTGGACAATATGGCAAAGACCTCTAACCAATAACCAAAGGTGTTTGCCAATTTCAGCTTTTTATTATTCCTATTTTTTTCTCTTTATCTAAAGTAAGATGGTCTGGATATACTGATGACCAAATATCAAAATATTCATTCTTATACATTTTTTCACTTATATTACTGGATGTGTGCATACCCAAAGTGGAAATGCTGCAAAAATAGGAATCCCGAAATAACATCCCAGAGGGAACCACACTTGTTAGAACACACTGAGTTGATGGTCCACAGGGAGTGCTAAGCAACAACGGCAGCCTATCAAACTTTGCTTAAACATTTCTTAAAATCATTAAAACCCTCAGCATTAGAAGTAACAGCTTACCTAAATATCAGGCATGAAGAATTGCAAAGGTGACACTTTTGTAACCAGAGAAATAGCTGTGATGGAATGAAGGGTGTGGGAAAAGCTGGTAAAAACCTCTTGTACACCAGCACCACCCTTGTCTCTTCTCCTATCATCATGTCAGTATAATCTGCCAGAGTGACTCCAAGCTACTGCATGAAGAACTGGACAAAGAGGAGCTCGACCAATTACTTGTGGATTTCTAAGTGTTTATCCTATGGTGTCTGACCATATGATGACTCCAGGAACTATGGTTGTGAGGTCTGGTGCTAAAATGCCACAAGAAGCCACAATTCCGTTTACTGCTGTAGTTGGCGCATATGCCTCAAAATAAGACCCAGAGTTATAGCACTAAGAGTGTGACCTCCTCAAAAAAGGGAATCTTCTACTGCTCAGTGACCTGACATGAGACCCCTGAGGTCTATTAAGGGAAAGTGAGGGATGACTATTTCTAGTGGTCTCATGAAAACTGTCCCTCTTCATTGGAGTTTTCCACTACTCCACCATGTAGAGGAAGGGTTGGGAGAGAAGGGTCAGAAAGTACTAGGGACAATACATTACCATCCTGCCGGATGACAGCCACAGTGGCAGCAGGCTTATTACCAGCAAGGGTTGATACTTTCCTACCAAAAAAGCCAAGACAGAGTTCTTTGTGGAGCTACTGGCACAGCCTAAAGAGCAGCCTGAACATTATCTGTGGTGCTCTTCTGAGAGCCCACAGATGATGCTGATTCTGTGGCTACAGAGGTCCACCAGTCTACTGGCATGTTGTTGCCTGCTGCAAAGCTCAGTACTGAACCCTACTTGGATTATATATTGAGACAAGACTAAAGCTTGGGCTTAGATGGGATAGGGGGCGTAGGAGTGCTGTGGCCTACCAGATGCTGCAGATGGAGATATCAACATGGAAGAAGAGTCACCAGCCCCAGCAACAACTGCCTAGTGCCCTCCTGCTTTATCTTTTCTTGCACTAGTGACATCAGTATAAGAGTGTAAGCCATGCTTCTGTGCTCCACTGATTTCCTCTGTAGAACTAACACTGAATGAGATGGCAAGGGGATGTTCCCTATATAAATCTACCTACTCACCCAGCATTCCTATTCCACCAACAGCCTGGGAAAAAACTGGTTCATACCTCCCTGCACTGCTAATCCCTTCACACAGTCATAAGTCTCCTCCATTATGTGTGAATAAGGTTTTTTTTTTATCTAATCTTTAAATGTTATGTCCACCAACACAAGTAATTATATAATATTGTTTATAGTTAAATCCATCTCAAAATTTTGAACACTTATTTACCCCTTACTGATAGTGGACCAGCGTCATTGTGGTCACTCAGTAAAATCATATGTGTGATTTAAAATTGTAAAGTATTCTGTTGCATTCTGCTGTTTGGCCACAAGATGTCACTGTTTCCGGTTTCCTGAAGCTGCTAGACCCTGAACTGTGAGCTGCTCCAGAGAGAGGAGTTTGGCTTTCTACATGGCTGCTGTTGACAAAGAAAGCTCCGTGAACGAAGGAACACTCTGCAGAGACTCAGAGGAATGACTACATCTGGGATATCATCTCCAACCGAGTGGATTTTCACCTCAGTGCAGCAACTGCTGGCCACTGCAAGGTACACCCGGGACAAACGCATGCACGCCAATGAACCTAGGACTGTGTGCAGGCCTGTAGTTAGCCTAGTTAGGGCAGGTTTGGTTTCAGGCCATAAGTGTTAATCCAAGTATTCCCCCTGATTCAGGACTTTATAGATGGCTTGTTATAGCACTGTTATTTATGCGACCAGCTCGCATGTGAGAGAATCTGTATTATATGTATATATCTGGGAATAACGGGTAGAGCTGGTTAAGTTGTAAGCTGCTGTGCTACACTGCAAGCACGTCTTTGAACGGCAACCCACACAATTGTTCCTGATTTTTGTACAGTATTAAAATGTAAACGGTGTTCAGCCTTTCCGAACCCAGTGGGTAGGTAAACTTATTGTGCATCCCGAGGATACATTCCTGGTGGCGCGCTGTGCAGCACAGGGTTCTCGGTCACAACTTTGTACATGTGCGTTTGAGGAATTTGTTCACCATACTTCCCTGAAAAGTTCAGTAAACTATACTGTTGTTGAACTGGTGTTGGAGTCATCCTCTTTGTCCGTGACTTTGCTGTATTCCGGGAAGCCTACCTTGATACTCGGCTTACAAATTGGCGTAGTCGGCAGGATACAGTGACCGTTATGGACAGGGATGTGATGGGAAATCATCTCCCTGCGTCATTGTCGCTGTCCCAGAGCCAAGTTCAGGGTATCCCCATTATGCCCACCTAACTGAGTTATGTCCCTTTAGGGCCTCTATTGCAATCTATGCCTAAATTTGATGGAAAAAACATGATGCTGCAGGACTGGACAAAAGGGGTGCATAGCGCAGTTAAATTATGCAATTTAGCTCTGGAATTGGGGCAGAGATAGCCTTGAGGGCCTTAGAGGGGGACATTAGGCAGACAGTGATGGTACGGCCCAAGTCCGAGAGGGACATGCTGGATAAAATATTCTCACTGCTTTCTAGGGGGATGTACCAAAGTGGTGCACCTGCGAAGCTACTACTTCAACCAGCCGCAAAGAGAGGAAGAGACCCTCATGCAGTACTAGTGCCCTACAGGAAACATTGAACGAAAAAAGGCAGCGAGATCAAGTGGGCATGGGGGCTTTCTGGGAAGTGAATAACTTAGAGATCAGTTCATTGTGGGACTGTACAATAAGTCCTTATGGGACAAATTGCAAGAGATGACCCGAATGACGGCTGACCTGACATTTTATAATGCTTACTTAGCCACCGTAGAGAAGGAAGAAGAACCCAGGCCCATAATGGTAAAGGCTGTAAGTAGTGCCCAAGCAAGCACCGGATCGGGGGACTCAGAGTCTTTAACGGATGTAGTCCGGGCTTTGCGGACAGAGTTGAGAGAACATCGGCTGGAAGTGTCCAAGATGAAGGCAGAATGGCTACAAGCTCCGGAAATGACCTCCATCTCCCGCAGCACCCCTTTCAGAACAACTCCACAGCAGGGTCCCACCGCAAGAGGTCCATCAGATGTGTGGAGATCTAGGGTGCCCCTCTGCCCCCTGGGCTTGCCAACAGTACGGCCACATCGCCAGAGAGTGTCTTGATCGTGTAGGGGCAGAGCCGGAGTTAAACTACCGACCACCACAGTAGCTGGGCATCCTATGGCGCTGCAACAGAAGCTAAAGCCCATGCGTGGGGAGCACGACCTCTATGCTAGCAGTCCTGTTATGGAAGCCAAGCTAGAAGGCCAAAAAGTACGCTGTCTAGTTGATACAGGGTCAGAGTGCACCCTGATGTCCTTTGAGTTCTTTGAGAGATACTTCGGGCACATGATGGAGCTGGAAGATGGCAGTGTCATTAGGCTAACAGCAGCCAATAAGGGTGAGATGAACGTGCAAGGGATTATCTGGATGCAGGTCTGATTATTTGGATAAGACATTGGGAAAAAGGGAGTCGTGCTGGCGGATCACCCATCCCGGAGGGACCTGAATCACCATCTTTATGCTACAGATTGGCCGAGGTATTGTCAGTGGGCCACCACGCACCGGCCAACTCACAGATGGTGAGGAGCTGCAGTTTGTGGAAGAGCCCCACCTCTGGCCAACCCATTGGGCACGTGAAGGTGCCAACGAAAGACCTGATCAAGATATCGCCACGACACAAACAAATATTGATGTTGCCAGTGGGGACCGGATGGAAGTTGAATGGGCTGCAAGTCTTGATTGAACCAGTCTCACAGGAAGAGTCACAGGACCAGCCACTGGTAGCTCGGGCCCTTGGCACTGTGGAAAGTGGGTGTGTACCTGTGAGATGCCTCAATGTCATGGACAGCGAGCTGACCGTTCCCGCAAATATCCTCTTAGCTGAAGTCTACGTTCCTGTAGAAGACATCTCCCGGTGAGGGGATGTCACGCTATTACCCAACAAGAAGTCTGCCTGGACCTATGCAGTAGGTGTCCGGCAGAGTGAGCCTCCGACAGTGGAATGGAATAGCCATATGATCATGGCTCAGATGGGGATTGACCACGGGACCCTGACTCCGGGATAACAACAGCTGCTGGAAGATTCCCTTTGGGATTTCCAGGAGGTGTTCTCGAGACATGATGAAGACTTCAGGTGTGCTTCTATCATCAAGCATAAAATCCCCATGGGCGATCCCATGCACATCAGAGAATAGTACCGGCAAATCCCACCCAAGATGTACCAGGAAGTGAAAGATATGGTGGCCAGCATGCTGGAGAAACGGATGATCCAAAAGAGTAAAAGCCCCTGGGCTGCCCCTGTGGTCTTGGTGGGGAAAAAAGATGGGAGTCTCAGGTTCTCTGTAGATTACCAAAAACTGAATGCCCAGACTGTTCATGATGCCTATCCTCTCCCACAGATTGAAGAATCGCTGTCCGCTCTGGGTCATGCAAAGTTCTTCTCAACTCTTGACTTGGCTAGTGGATACTGGCAGGTGCCAGGAGCTAGGAAGGACAGGGCAAAGACAACCTTCATTCTACCTATGGGGCTCTATGAGTTCAATCGGATGCCATCTGGGCTGTCTAATAACTTGGAGTCTGTGCTGATCTACCTCGATGATGCAGTAGTGTTTGGAAACTCCTTTGAAGACCATCTTCAGAAACTGTGGCAGGTCCTGGAACAACTACGGGACCACGGGCTCAAGATCAATCCTAAGAAGTATCAACTCTTCCAACAGCGGATGGAGTACTTAGGGCATTTGGTCACCTCAGAAGGGGTGCAGTCGTCCCCCAGTAAGGTGGAGGCATTACAAAACTGGCCTTGGCCGTGTATATTACGAGAGGTACAAGCATTCCTGGAACTGGCTGGGTATTACTGAAGCTAGTGAGGGGTACGATTGAGGGACCGAGGAACCACCCCATTGAATGGGGACCATTGCAGCAAACGGCATTTGAAGCGGTGAAAGAGGCGCTGACCAGTGATCCGATTCTGGCCAATGCGCGGTTCGATACTCCCTTCATGCTGTACACTGACGGGAGACTACATGGGTTAGGGGCCATGCTCTCCCAGGTCCATTAGGGGCTTAAGAGAGTAACTGCCTATGCAAGTCATTCATTGCGAGATTCGAAGCGCATTCCTGACAATTATAGCTCCTTGAAGTTGGAACTATTGGCCCTGGTGTGGGCCATGATTGAAAGGTTTTCAGAGTTCTGAGCACCTGACAAGTGCAGAGGTGACCGTCATGATGGACAGCAATCCGTTGGCACATTTAGAGAATGCTAAGCTTGGAGCCCTTGAGCAGAGATGTGTGACCCGCCTCTCAAAGTACCAATTTCGCATTAAGTTCTGGTCAGGGAGGGAAAACAGTAATGCCGATGCCCTCGTCAGTGTTGACGAAGAGGACGCTGAAATGCTCGACCTTGGCTGGTTACCTATGTTCCAGGATGTAACACACTCAAGTGGGGTGGCGTCTGGGATGTCAATGGTGTTGGGAAAGATGGTGGCTGATTGGGAGAGGGTCCAAGATGGTTGCCCTAATCTACAGAAAGTGAAAAGATGGTTATGGTCTTTCGTCTGGCCCCAGCCAGAAAAGCAGGCCCAACTGACTTAGGAGGGACAAAAACTGTTGAGGCAGGAGGATAAGCTGAGTGTTTCCCAGGGACTCCTGTGCCGGACCATCTACTTACAATCAGAGCTGCAGCAATGACAACAGATTATCATTCATATGGCATTGGGACCAGAGGCTGCTTGGGAAGCCCATGAGAGGGGTTCCCATTTTGGGAGCAACAAAATGTACAGGTGGCTTTAACGACTGGTGTACTGTCCCGATTTGTTAAGCATGATGTCTGAAGCTTGTCTCAAGTATTGGACCTGTGGGTAAAGTAAGAGTACTGAACAGTGGGCTCCCGTTCAGACCATCTGGACATTTGCACCCCTAGAGCTCCTGATGATTGACTATGTACAGATTGGATTTTCTGCCTCTGGGCACTCGTACTGCCTTGTCATGATGGACTATTTAACTAAATATGCAGTGGCTGTACCCACCAGGGATCAGACGGCAGAGTCTGCCGCTGAGGCGGTCTGCAAACACTTTATACAGGTGTTTGGGTGCCCACAAAGGATACATTCTTTCCAAGGTGTTATAATGAGTGAACTGTACCAGTTGTATGGGATTGAGCGTTCCCGCACCACCCCTTATAATCCTCAGGGAAACGGGGCATGTGAGCGGTTTAACAGCACTCTGATCCAGATTCTGCGGTCTTTGAAGGACAGTCAGAAAGCTAGGCAGCTTGAGTACTTGCCTGAACAGATGTGGGCCTATAACAATAGGGTGCATAGTACCACGGGTTATTCCGCAGACATTCTAATGTTCGGAAGACCGGGCCCGGAGATTGAGGATCTCCACATGCCCAGTCCGATAGAATCTCCACCGACCAGTACCACCACATGGGCACAGGAACACCGCTGACAGCTGAGAGCAGTGCACAAGGTTGTAGGAGAACGCCTGAAACAAGCGGTACACTCTGACCCGCTGAACGTGCAGAGAGACGGATATGCCCCAGGTGATTGAGTAATGGTCAGAGCTAAGATGCCATCTGAAAAGTTGATTGGGAGGTGGTAGGCGGTCCCGTATGTGGTAAAGAGAAGGGTAGACCCTGCCATCCTAGTCTACATTGTAGAGCCGATAGGAACAGGGGTCCCCTCACGAAATCTGCACCAAAATATGTTAAGGCGCTGCAATTTTGAGGTGCCAGTGACTGCGCACGAAGTCCCTACCTCCGTCCAGCAAACCCCTGAAGTTGATGAATGGTTTGCTGTCCCGATTCCAGTGTCAACTGAGGTTCTAACTGTGGCAAGCTTGCCACCTAGAGAGAGTTTGGAACAGTCAACAAGTCTTTCCCCAGGAGACGTGCCTGAAGCCCCTGAGCCTATAGCTCCATGTAGGATGCCCAGGTCCAATGCTGGTGTACCCCCACAGTGCAAGACGAGTTTGTGTGGGGAGAGTTGTCGAGAACGCCAACTTTTATTGGGTGGTATGTGGGATATCGGACCAGTCTCATCATTGTCACTCAGTAAAATCATATGTGTGATTTAAAATTGTAAAGTATTCTGTTGCATTCTGCTGTTTGTCCACAAGATGCCACCGTTTCCGATTTCCAGTGTATGCAAATTAAAGACTTGTGATAACTGACACGAGGCCACAGCCATCTTAGGCTGAAGCAGGGAAGACACAGAGAAATCAGGAGAGGACAGATGCTGGGTGAGGATCAGCTTTCCTGAAACTGCTATCCCCTGAACTGTGAGCTGCTCTTGAGAATGAGAGAGAGAGGAGTTTGGCTTCTACATTGATGCTGTTGACAAGGTAAGCTCTGTGAAGGAAAGAACACTCTGCAGGGACAGAGAGGAGAGACTACTTCTGGATATCAGCTCCAACAGAGGGGATATTCACCTCAGAGCAGCAACTGCCCACCACCAGAAGGTACACCCGGGACAAACGTGTGCACGCCAACGAACCTAGGACTGTGTGCAGGCCTGTAGTTAGCCTAATTTGGTTTAAGGCCATAAATGTAAATCTAAGTACGCTCCCTGATTCGGGACTTTATAAAGGGCTTGCTATAGCACTGCTATTTATGCGATCAGCTCGCATGTGAAAGAATCTGTATTATATTTATCTATCTGAGAGTAGCGAGTAGAGCTGGTTAAGTTGTAAGCTGCTGTGCTATACCATGAGTGGCACCACACGTGATCATTCCTGATTTTTTTATGCTATTATAAGGTAAAGGGTGTTCGGCCTTTCCGGACCCCATGGGTAGGTAAATTTATTGTGCATCAGAGGATACACTTCTGGTGGCGTGCTGTATGGCACAGGGGTCTCGGTCACAACTTTGTACATGTGCGTCCCTGAAAAGTTCAGTAAACTATACTGTTGTTGAACTGGTGTTGGAGTCATCCTCTTTGTCCGTGACTTCGCTGTATTCCGGGAAGCCTACTTCGATACTCGGCTGACACATTTGCTCCCTATAATCGTTGTAGGATATCAATGGATTTGCTCCCCCGTTGCAGGATATCAATGGATTACCATAGTAGTTGGAAGCCTAATGAAGGGTTTCATAGCTGCCATGTTAATGCTTCATTTACTTCCTGCCCTAGGTACAAAGTAATATAACCGCCATGTGTAAACACCCTTCTGCATTATTTATGCAGAAGTACCTTACATAAACTGCTTGTATAAACGCAAAATATTTTACAAAAAAGTTTTCAAATGATAAAAATATTAAAAGTTCGAATCACTGCCCCTTTTACCATTTTACAAGTAAAAGAAATAAAAAGTTGCACAGTAATAGGTAAAAGAGCGTCCCCGTAAAAGTACAATCTATTAAAATTTGCATGTAATTGCATGTTCCCAAAAATATAAAAATAAATTTAAAAAAATGATCAAATGTATCCCGAAATGGTACCACTAAAAACTACACCTTAGCCCGCAAAAATCAGAACTTACTCAGGTTCACAGGTGGAAAAACAAAAAAGTTATTGAAAATGATGCGGCAGCGCCAATCAAAGAAAAAGACAATGTTTACTAAAATATGACAAAAACCTTACATATTTGGTGCCACTAAAATCATATGGAGCTGCAGAATATAGATTGCACATCATTTGTACCAAAGAGTGAATGCAATAAAAACCAAACCACTGCAAAAATGGTGCAAGTACATTTTTTTTCACATTTCACCCCACTTAAAAAATTTTTAGGTTTCCCAGTAAATTATAAGGTATAAGGAACATCTTGTCCCACAATATAATACATTATTTTATGTAGATAAAATAAAATCATAGTGATAAAATAAAAATAATAAAAGTTATGTCTATTGGAAGGCAGGGAGGAAAAAAATGAAGAGTCAAAAAATTATGTTCAGCTGTCAGGAAGGAGTTAAAAAAATGCTTGGAAATAAAGTTCAGCACCACTTGCTGTCTCTAAACCTGTAGCATCTTCTCCATTTGGCAGAGCAGAAGATTACAACTGGGCTTGCTTAGAAGATGCTGCAGCTCTCGAGGCAGCTGTCTTTCTACAGCAGGGATCCCTGGAGCAGAAGAGAGAAGCAAGACTAATCATGCGTCCACTTTGGCACATTTTCTGAGGTAGACACAGTAAAGCTATTAAGGACATAGCAGATACCATCATATCAGCATTATCCCAGGAACATTTGGTGATATGTGCATTTTTTAACAGCTGTTAATACAACAAATGTCTGTAATCTGAGACAGAATTTAATTGCAAAAAATATTATTGGTTGAGACAAACCCTTCAAATGAAAGTTCACTTTAACTATTATGGTAATAATTTAAACTTAAATCACTTAGTTGCTGTAGATAACAATATTTCAATTAATTAGTTTGTAAAAGTTTGTAGTACATTTAAACTTTTCTTAATTTTCATTCATATCCAAATTAACAAATTAAATGCTGAGAAAATGCCAGTTTTATTTATTAATATAATATTATCAATATTTTTACTAAACACGTTAAAAAGAAAACTTACAAATACATAATTGCAGTAAGATTTAATAATGTGATATTTATATATTTTTACATAGCGCACCTTTATACATGTTAAAATGGTGTCTTTTCCTTTAAAAATACTGTTAAAAGTAAAAATAACTAATTATAATTGGATTGTAAGTCTGTAAAGTTGTCAGATTAAATATCACAAAATAAAATAATAATAATAATAATAATAATAAATAATAATAATAATAATAATAATAATAATAATAATATCTATATTCTCCTTTATAACTTTTTTCAGATGCAGGATTGGCTTCTTGACAAATACTTACCAAAGGTGATGACACAGTCTTATCTAGTAAGCCATGAGCTTATCTTCAAATTCCAGAAAAGCCTACTTCAGTAATGGTGCAACAGTTTGAAGGTTGCAATAATCTTCCAAGGTCAATGTATTGAGGCACATTTCAAAGCTTCTGCTACACAAATAAGAGCACTTTATATAACCCACTTCAATCAGGGCAAGCTACTGAATAATCACAAAATGCTTCACAAGTGATTTTTAGCTGGACTTCACTGATCCAAAGGTGTGATAGAATGCAGCCAACCATGATAATTCTACTTGGAACAAGTTATTACCACTACAGATTGAAAACATGACAGTTGTCTGAAAGATGTCTAAAATGTTAAAGATTTTTCATAATCTTTAGATTAAAAAGTGTCTGTTTCACCTTTTTAGACATTTTATTTATTTATATTAAACAGTTAAGTAGAAGTATGACATCAAATATTTTTTCTATTGCAAATAATAATATTAATTACAAAAACTGATGACTTACTGCACACATTTATTATTATAACAATAATCAGAATTGTTATATTTAATATATTTTTTTGTTTCTATACATTTTTTATTTCCTCTTCTGTTAGAGAATAATAGTGTCAGTTACAATACCTTCATTTTTCTTCTCATATTTCTTTCAATTTAAAAAACTTTTACAAACCCTGAAGGAAATTGTAGAACACATATTACTGTACTTTGGTGTAGAATTATCCTTGCGTTTTACATTTTTGTCTGTGGTTTGAACTATTTTAGCTTACACCATACTTCAGCATATAGCTGACACCTTGCTACAATGACTGGAAGTGGAATTAATGGCAATGCCTGCTGTTTAACTCCTAAGGTGTTGTGGATTATACTAACCATGGTACCTCCTTAAGAAATTTTACAGAAGGAAATAATTTATTTTCTATTCCCAGCTGCATTCTCACAATGCAGTCACAAAGTACCAGTTGGTTGTCAGTATTATAGTGACCGTCACAATTCACTGCTATAAAGCATTGCAGTGCCTGATGTAAGCAATCGAGGGATCAGATATTAAACCCCTTTACACATTTTGACATTCCTGAACATACAAATGCTGTGAAGGGTGAATAATGTGAGTTTACGCGCTGAGCCCGCTCCATATGCGGTGGACATCAGCTGCTCATTATAGCTGGCAACTGCCATTAACGGTTGTTAATGCTTTAGACATTGCAGCGATCATTCACCATTGCACGTACACCATTATGCCCCCCCCTCTTGCGATGTAATTGAAGGCTTCTGTAGTTGCCATGTACATACAACTATTACACCCTGCTGTACACAATTGTGCTGCCATTTATATAGGACAAGCGATCGTGTCCCCTAGTGGTCAAATACCCCAGAGGACTAAATATTTCAGTAGAAAATAAATAAATAAATAAATATTAAAAGCTTGTATCACCCACTTTCCCAATTTTTCAATAAAAAATTTACACATATCTGGAATCATCGCAATCCTGAAAGGCTGATCTATAACCTTATTCATCCCATGCGCTGAACTTTCTAGATGAAAAAAATTTCAAACGACAAAATTGCTGTTTTTTTCATTTCAGGTCCCTTCAAAATTTGAATAAAAGGTATGCAAAAAGTCACATCCATATCAAAATGGTACCAAAAAGTACACATCAGCCTGCAAAAAATGCACCTCACTCAGGTCCTTAGGTGAAAGAACAAAAAAGGTATTGGTCGCAGAAAATGAAGCTGTAGTGCAAATTTAAACTATAGAAGATGTTTTGATTTTTTTTACAGTATTATAACATAAAAACCCAGCATATTTGGTATTGCCGAAATCAAATCAACCTGCAAAATACAGATGACACATTATCGATTCTGATTGAACGCCATAAAAAATATGCAAACATGACATAATTACGTTTTCTCATATTTTGCCCCACTTAGAATTTTTCTGCGGTTTCCCGATACATTTTATGGTATAGTGAATGACACCATTAGAAAGTATATCTTGTCCCACTAAAGCCCTTATATAACTATGTAGACAGAAAAATAAAAAAGTTAACCCTAAGGGGTTAAGACCAATCATTTTTTCCTCTTTAAGAAATGTTTTATAATGATAAAAAAATAGTATCCTTTACCTATTTACCTTCATAACTAAATGACTGATGGCACTAATGTTATTTACCCCATACTTTGAGCACCGTTAAAAAACAACTTGAAACAATACTAAGATGGCTGTTATTTGCTTATCCTGTCTTACAGAAGCAAAAAAAAAAAATATTCATATGTATCCTATAATAATATAAATGAAACTTGCAACTCTTCCACTTCAAATAAAAAAAATCAAAACATATACAGCTGTATCAATGAAGAAAAAAGTTAGCGCATTTGGAACACAGTGACACGAGTCTTGAGGCTGGGCCGGGACAAATGCTGGACATGCTCGAAATGTGTGGATTCATAACCAGCAAAGAAGCAAAACTGTTTGCTTTATTTAATTTTATGGCATACTTAGACCTGTTACATCATCATTACTGCCCCTGGCTTGTCTGACTATCCTCCTGTCTTCTGTTATTGTGCTGCATACCCAATTCTGATACACATCCAGTCTATGTGAATCTTCATATCATCCTAACTGCTCTTGCTGATTTCTGAACTGCCTGACTTTGTTTCATCACCCATGTTTTATCCTTTCCACTACATTTACATAGATTTTTGTAAGGTATTAGCAATAACATATCTAATCCCTCTTATTTTTAGTCTGGTTGACTGACTGTCAACTACCATTATCCAGAGAATTAATCAATAGATTAGTAAGGGCATGCTCACACAATTGATAGTTTTAACCCCTTAAGGACTGAAGGGTTTTTTGGGTTGACACGTTCGTTTTTTCCTCCTCGCCTTCCAACAGCCATAACTTTTTTATTTTTCCATCTACAGAGACATATGAGGGCTTTTATTTTATGGTGTCATTCACTGTACCATAGAACATACTGGAAAAGCGCAAAAAATTTAAGGTGGGTCAAAATGTGAAAAAAAACGTACTTTGCAGGTTTTTTTTACAGCGCTCACACTCCGTTATATATTATATGTTCTCAGTATTCTGCAGATTAATACAAATCCAGCAATATCAAACATGTAAGGTTTGCATTATGTTACAGTACCGTAAAAAAAATCTAAAGATTTTCTAATTTGCGCCACTTCTAATAACTTTTTTGCACTTCCACCTATATTTGTGATGGTGCATTTTTGGCGCCTGCAATGTACTTTTTATTGGTATCATTTTGGGACAGATAGATCAGACTTTTTCGGACACGGTGATAGAAAATTATGTGTAACTTTTTTATTATTTATTTATTTTTATATGTAAAATGGTGATTTGAATATTTTTTTTTACACTTTTAAACATTTTTTTTTACTTTAACATTGAGTCCCCCTAGAGTGCTTGACCACTAAAGGACATGATCATTTATACAGCCTGGGGCAGGAAGTAGTAAAATAAAAACATGGCAGCGATTGAAGCCTTCACAAGACTTCCAGCCACCATGTGAAGCAATCAGAGCCCCCCGATCTTGCCACGGGGGCATCGATTGGAGTGAGGAAAAGTGCGCGGCACTGTTTCTCATTCATTTAGACACCGCAGCCATGATTGCCGTGGCATCTAAGGGATTAAACAGCACAGAATGGAACCGGCTCCATTCTGTGCTATTACTGGTGGGCACCTGCCACCTCTGTGGGTTGTGCTGCGATCCTGCTACAAAGCTCCTTACTGACATTGGGATGTAAGTTTACTTCCAGTTTCGTTAAAGGGGTTAACGTAGAATGCCACGTATTTAAATTGGCAGTCTGAGCTGTAATTCACTTTGTAAACTGCAGCATGGATTTTCCATAACATGGATTTGAAATCAATGGTTCAGAAAAAAAAAAAGGATGGGCATGTCCATTCTTTGAAGTAGGTCATTGTTGGATTCGGATTTATCTGGGGCGACACTGATTAGCCCAAAATTGATATGGGGCTAACCCACATCCAAAACAGAGGAAAAAACCATAAAGGTAAAATCCTTGGCAGAAATCCAAAGTATTTCTGCCATGGATTACATGTCAGATTTTTCCAGTGTGGCAAACCTGGTCTGTGAACATGCGTTTAAGGTCATGGGCCACCTTAGTACTTTAACACTAAGCAAAGTTGGGGTAAAAAGTCTGGCTTTCATAGGAACCAGACCAGTACAAATCTAAAGTTTACTGTGGTTTTTGTCTTGAGAAATGGCAAATTAATTTTATTTGTAAAACAAAATATGTTATGATTATTAAGTAATATTTTTTAAGTAAAACGTTTTTTTTTTTTATTATTATTATTATTATTATAATTTCAAATTGAAATTTTGGAAATTTTATTATTAAAAAGTTATCCTTTGTGTGCTAGTTTTATATATAATAAAACAAAAGAGTATTTTCGAAAACATTTTGGGCACTTGGCAGCAAGGGTTTAGTTTTTTTTGTCCCAATGCCAACCTTTTCATTTATTATCAAAGGTGGAATAAATAACAGTAACAAAAAAAAGTGGATTTTAGGATTTCTCAATGACCTTCAAATATGAGATTGCTGGAACGATAGGAATCAATGGCAATTTAATTGTTTGAAATTAAAAATCATTTGAAAGAAGCCTACAATAAGAAAGTAAAGGTACTTTAATACTTTGTATAAACCCATTTACATTGCGGGTACAGAGCAGAGCTTATGCTACCTTACTGCTATTTTTATAGAAGAGACTGGACAAAATAGACCCTGTGTACAAGTCCCTAGCTAAAGATGGAAAGGACCAGAAAGAGATGCATCTCTTGTTTGCCTGCCAGATTACCGTCATACACACTGGCAAGCAGGCAACAGTTCCTTTCTGATTTGTATTCACTGCATTCTATTTCTAGAATGACTTTAATTGCTGTATGAGCATGGTTGGCTTTATATAGTCACTATAAAAAGTGTGCCTCTTTATGTTTTTTTGTGTTAAATCATTGAATCCTAACAAATTTTATGAGGCCCTTTGTTAAAGTGAAAACAAAATTCTATAACATAATCTACATTCATTACAAATATTAAATGTAATTGAATGCATAGCTTCTACTGAATACTTCATTTTCTCCTTCACATTTTTTTTCAGATGCACATATATAACAATAACAGTTTGTGTGAATAATGGCTTTGAAATATAGTCATTGCAGTGTATTCACAATAAAAAAAAATAAAAAAAAACTACCGAAGCTTTGTCAAGATACAAAAGGAGCACTCTAGGAGAAAAATGTGTTTCATCCCAGCTCTATTGCATTTATGCATTTTGAACTCTTTTAAGTGCAGCTTTGTCCCAAGCCTATCAGTCCAGAACTTGCTCTCCCTTTTGATAAAATGAATGTTCCTGGACAATAATGATTTTAGAATTTATGGCGGCATTTTTTAATTATTATTTCTGCAGTCCAATGCAATTAAGGTAATATACAATATGTCACAAAACTGAGCCCCTCACTTTTTTGTAAATATTGTATTTAGAGATGGGCGAATCGATTCTAACAAAGTGGAATTCGTTTAGAATTTCAGGAAAACTTCGGTTCGGAACGAAGTCGAACTTTGGGGTACTTCAGGTGAACGAAGTGTGCTTTTGATTGATAAAATGGCTGCCTAATTCACAAGCAAAGGTTAATTACAACTGTATCTCTTGTTGTGTGGCGTAGAAAACACGCAATTGTAACACGCTACAAAGCTACTAGTTTGTGTGGCTCAATTCTTTGGCACAATTTACATCCAGGGGTTAATTAAGCGTTGTTTTGCTGGTGTGCTGACAAAAATAAACCGTCTTTTTCAACGCCAAAATATATAAATTTTTCCTGTAGCCTAATTAATGTCCGAAGGTTAATTAAGCCTGTTTGTGCTTTTACATTTAGTAAAACACACAGTGTTTTTTAAACGACACATACAAGTAAATTTTTCCTGGCCATTTGTGGAGCGCAATTTATATCCAAGGGTTACCCAAGCTTGTTACTGGGTTCATTTGGAGTCAAAAACAGGGTGTATATTTATCATATACAGATATCCTCATCAAACAGTGTCTGTACATTTTAGAACAAACAGTATGTCAGACAGAGAGGTGGCAGGCTCTGCACCTGCGAGTGGCAGTGGCACAAACATTCCTGGAACAGGCCCAGGTCGCAGCACAGCAAGGGGACGTCGCAGCAGGGGTCACTCGGTGAGGCCACAACTGCCGCTGTCATCTAGCGGCTGTGTGTTGTTCAGCAACCCAAGGGTTCTTGATTGGTTGACTAGGTCATCCTCTTCCTCCCAGATGACATCTGACAACCCCAGCCAAGAGTCGGTGGGAACCTCAGACACAACCATTAGTTGGCATGGCCCGGGAGCGGGTCAGCGGCCCTCACCTGTCCTCAGCCCGCCTCTGTCCCATCCGGTTCCCTCAGCCAGAGATCTACTATGTGGTCTGGGCTCAGCGGCACTATATAGCGAGGATGAACAATTTGAGGAGGGCAGTCAGCAGCTACTTGGCAGCGAAGAAATGGGGCCAATATCGCCTGCTTCTTGCAGTAGGCGGCAAAGTATAGATGTGGAGAGTGGCATGGGAGGTCATGTTGTGAGAGGTCAGCCTCGGCATACCAAGACCGGTGATGAGGACAGCAGTGACGATGAAACACAAATAGATGATGATGTAGCCGACCGCACTTGGGAGCCGGGTGAGGCAAGGGCTTCATCATCGTCAGGAGAAGAGGGCGCCAGCTTGCGCGTCAGGCAGCAGCGCAGCCAGCAAGTGGGTCGTGTGGCCGTGAGTCAGCAGGATAGCAGCAGTGTGAGGTTGGGAGCCAAGCGGCCACGGGGTAAAAAACCCGCTTCGCAGGTCCAAGAAAGTAGCAGCACAGGGGCTCAGCGAGGCAGCGGCGGCAGTAGTCACTCAGTGCGGAGCGTTGGCGGTAAAATCCGATACTCGGCGGTGTGGCAGTTCTTTGCTAAGACACCGGAGGAGCCGAATATGGGTATATGTAGAATCTGTGGGCAGAAAGTGAAGCGTGGCCAGGGAGCTAGTGTTGGCACCACGGCCATGCGTCAACACATGCAGCGTCACCATCCGGTGGCCTGGGAGAAACGTGGCTCAGATGTGGTGGTCCATCCTGCCGCCGCAGCAACAGCAGCAGCAGCAGCGCCCAGTGGCATGCATGCCATTGCAGCCAGTCAAGGCTCCACCACCTCTGCAGAAGGGAGCTGTTTCTCTTTGACATCATCACCCAGTCCAGATGCTCCTGCTCCTCGCTACTCATGGCGCCAGCAGTCGTTCAGCGAGGCGATTGCAAAGAGACAACAGTATGCGTCCAACCAGTCCAAAATGGGAGCCTTTTTCCCAGCTATTGAGAGGGAAGACAAACTCAAATACGAGAGGGAAATCCTCCGTAATCAGTTGGCCGCTGCCTAGGTGCGGCATCGTCCCTCCTCTGACAGGTCTGTCCGGGGGGTTCCTCGGCGCTCCCGGACTACTGCCGCGGCTGCTGGGGGAAGGTGGGGGGGTCGGAGCAGTACCAGCTCCATCAGTAGCAACCTAAGTCTGGAGTCACTGATGAGCAGCTTCCTTCACCCGCCTAGTGAGGAGGGCAGTCGCCAGCAGCAGCAGGACCTGGAGCAGTCCCTGAACCAACAGGTTGTGGCCTACTTGGACAGCACTCTGCCACCTCAGTTAGAAGATCCGCTGAACTACTGGGCAGCCAAACTGGATGTGTGGCCGCAACTTGCCGAGTTTGCAGTGGAGAAGCTGTCCTGCCCGGCCAGTAGTGTGGCATCAGAGCGGGTGTTCAGTGCGGCGGGGGCCATCGTTACCCCAAGGAGAACCCGCTTGTCCACGGGAAATGTGGAACAACTGACCTTTGTCAAGATGAATCAGGCGTGGATCGGCCAGGATTTCCACACACCAATGCCTTAGGCGTCAGTCTGGGTTCAAACTACCTGCCTCAGCCACTATTCTGATGCCGCCACCCGCCTGATGCCACACATCTGCTGACAGTTTCTCCATCTGCCTACCACCATCTTTACCAGGGACTGGTATTGCCACCCACCTCAACACTCTGTCATTGTGCCACTCTATGACCTCATGCTGCTGCTGCTGTTGCTGTTGCCGTGACATCCACACTGTGTCATTGTGCCACTGTCTGACCTCATGCTGCTGCTGTGGCTGCTGCCATGTCCTCCACACTGTGTCATTGTGCCACTGCCTGACCTCATGCTGCTGCCGCCGTGACCTCCGCTCTCAGTCATTGTGCCACTCTGTGGCTTCCTCCTGTTTTTCCACCTCCAGAATGTCATTGTGCCACTGCCTGATCTCATGCTGCTGCTGTCGTGACCTCCACACTGTATCATTGTGCCACTCTGTGGCCTAATACTGTTTAGCCCCCTCCAGAATGTCATTGTGCCACTGCCTGATCTCATACTGCTGCCGCCGTGACCTCCACACTGTGTGATTGTGCCACTCTGTGGCCTAATACTGTTTTGCCGCCTCCAGAATGTCATTGTGCCACTGCCTGATCTCATGCTGCTGCTGTCGTGACCTCCACACTGTATCATTGTGCCACTCTGTGGCCTAATACTGTTTTGCCGCCTCCAGAATGTCATTGTGCCACTGCCTGATCTCATGCTGCTGCTTTCGTGACCTCCACACTGTATCATTGTGCCACTCTGTGGCCTAATACTGTTTTGCCGCCTCCAGAATGTCATTGTGCCACTGCCTGACCTCATACTGCTGCCGCCGTGACCTCCACACTGTGTGATTGTGCCACTCTGTGGCCTAATACTGTTTTGCCGCCTCCAGAATGTCATTGTGCCACTGCCTGATCTCATACTGCTGCCGCCGTGACCTCCACACTGTGTGATTGTGCCACTCTGTGGCCTAATAATGTTTAGCCGCCTCCAGAATGTCATTGTGCCACTGCCTGATCTCATACTGCTGCCGCCGTGACCTCCACACTGTGTGATTGTGCCACTCTGTGGCCTAATACTGTTTTGCCGCCTCCAGAATGTCATTGTGCCACTGCCTGATCTCATGCTGCTGCTGTCGTGACCTCCACACTGTGTGATTGTGCCACTCTGTGGCCTAATACTGTTTTGCCGCCTCCAGAATGTCATTGTGCCACTGACTGATCTCATGCTGCTGCTGTCGTGACCTCCACACTGTATCATTGTGCCACTCTGTGGCCTAATACTGTTTAGCCGCCTCCAGAATGTCATTGTGCCACTGCCTGATCTCATACTGCTGCCGCCGTGACCTCCACACTGTGTGATTGTGCCACTCTGTGGCCTAATACTGTTTTGCCGCCTCCAGAATGTCATTGTGCCACTGCCTGATCTCATGCTGCTGCTGTCGTGACCTCCACACTGTATCATTGTGCCACTCTGTGGCCTAATACTGTTTTTCCGCCTCCAGAATGTCATTGTGCCACTGCCTGATCTCATGCTGCTGCTGTCGTGACCTCCACACTGTATCATTGTGCCACTCTGTGGCCTAATACTGTTTTGCCGCCTCCAGAATGTCATTGTGCCACTGCCTGACCTCATACTGCTGCCGCCGTGACCTCCACACTGTGTGATTGTGCCACTCTGTGGCCTAATACTGTTTTGCCGCCTCCAGAATGTCATTGTGCCACTGCCTGATCTCATACTGCTGCCGCCGTGACCTCCACACTGTGTGATTGTGCCACTCTCTGACTAATACTGTTTAGCCGCCTCCAGAATGTCATTGTGCCCCTGCCTGATCTCATACTGCTGCCGCCGTAACCTCCACACTGTGTGATTGTGCCACTCTGTGGTCTAATACTGTTTTGCCGCCTCCAGAATGTCATTGTGCCACTGCCTGATCTCATGCTGCTGCTTTCGTGACCTCCACACTGTATCATTGTGCCACTCTGTGGCCTAATACTGTTTTGCCGCCTCCAGAATGTCATTGTGCCACTGCCTGATCTCATGCTGCTGCTTTCGTGACCTCCACACTGTATCATTGTGCCACTCTGTGGCCTAATACTGTTTTGCCGCCTCCAGAATGTCATTGTGCCACTGCCTGACCTCATACTGCTGCCGCCGTGACCTCCGCTCTCAGTCATTGTGCCACTCTGTGGCTTCCTCGTGTTTTGCCACCTCCAGAATGTCATTGTGCCACTGCCTGACCTCATGCTGCTGTGGCTGCCGCCGTCACCTCCACACTCTGTCACTAATGTTGCCACCTGAGCTCTCAGCTTGTTTTTTTCCAGCTTTCGCTGGCATGACTTTATCAGGCTACATTCCCGCTTCAGTTTTTTGGTCAGTTTTGCCCTCTTAAGTGCCCAGGGAATTTTATAGTGAAGCGATTCTAAGAGCGGCGGCAGTCATCTGCGTGTCATACTAAAACACAACATTGTATGAAGACCAAACCAAGCTCCCTCTGCATATTTAAGCATGGCACAACGTTCTACAGCACCCTGCAGGCTCTGTGCAGCCTGGAAATAGCTGCTTTTTAACGCAATTCGTGCCGAAGTAATTCGGAACGAAACGAATTTTGTCGGAAAATTCGGCGAAGTGACCGAATCGAATTTTTGAGAAATTCGCCCATCTCTAATTGTATTATATCTTTTCATGGAACAATGCTGAAGATATAACACTTTCATACAATAATTTCTCTCAGTGGGCCTGGAAAGAACCGTCAAGCAATCCTCACTGCCATATTCTCAAATCTCACAAAGGGAAGTCAGAGAGACAAACAATGTCTTGTCATGTACATAAGGCAAAATTACATAAATAAAACAACCACCCAATTTAAAAAAAATAAAAAAATTATAAAAGCCACATCTTGCTTGTCAAAAAAAAAAAATAAATCGATAGTAGTGTCCCTTTTAACACTGATTCCAGGAATGCCCTGGTCTACTCAAAAAGGATAATCTCTCTCATTAGGGAGAGGCACTATGTTGGTGTGTGAGAATTTAAAGATCACATTTGCAGCTCACTGTATATTTACATATAACAAAGATATCATGGGTAAAGAGCTGAACACTCTAGAGCCCTCTTTTGGATGTAGCCATCCTCAATTCGCAAAGAGAATTCATGCCAAGCCATTATTGCTTAGCTGCATACAGCTGTTTCGGGGTTTTGCACCCTCATCAGTGCAGAGCAGAGCTTGCTGGCTGGCCGGGTGAAAGGCGATGAGTGGTTAAGAAAGGGTTATATAGCTCATGGGCGAGAGCATCATATATGTGTGTGAGGATTTGAAGGTCGCCTTTTGCACCTCTCTGGTCATTAACATATAACAAAACATTATGAATGTGATCTTCATATCCTCACACACCAACACCTGTGTTGTACTTCAACCCAGGGGCGTAGCCATAAAGGGTGCAGGGGTGGCAGTTGCTACCTGGCCCTGAAGCCTGAGGGGGGGCCCAAAGATTTCTCTGCCTCATAGGAAGATACCAATATTAATAAATGGTGCATGGTATGTAAGACCTTTAATCAATTTTGCACTAGGGCCCAGGAGGTTTAAGCTACGCCTCTGCTTCAACCTAACACACATAGCAGAAAACGACATTTTCCTTTTCCCTACTTCACATGATCCAGTGGCACAAATATGCAATCTTTTGCATTCACACTGCCACAATACCTATTATTTCCTCTAAATTCAAACAGATTGTCATGATCATGCCAGAAAGAACCCCAGCTTTGAGTTCTGGTCGCCGGCCACGGCCGTTGCGACGTAAGCCGTCGTTTTTGACATAGTGTTTACATTTGTGTTCACTAGTGTGAACTGGGTTTTCTTCCCTGCTATCTTGATTGATTCCTGACCGACGCCTAGGCCAGGAATCTTCCAGCACTCCACGGGTTAACCTGGCTCCTTGATCCTGGTGATTGACAGCTCTACCTTCCTATCTGGTCTTCTGTTTCTTCCTCCTATTGCCTTTGTCCTTAGTTCTCCTGGAAGGTATTTAAGGGCTCTTCTGTCTCCTCTCTTTGCTGGTTATACTGGTCTTTTTTCTGTCTGTTACTTACCGACTCTATTCTGTGCCTCCCTGGTTACCTTACTTTGCTTGGATCACGTTTATTCTTCTGCCTTTGACTTTGTACTGCGTTCCCGATAGTTACCGACTTGGCTTGCTTGACGTTCCCATATTGTGTTTGTATTGTTTGTCTGCGTCTTGTGTTTTCACACTATTCAGTATAGTGCTCAGTCTTCTGGTTGGGGCCGACCTATTAAGGAGTCGGGCACCCCAAAAGGCAGGGACAGGGGTTGGGACCAGTGTCAGGGCCTCACACTGTCTGTGTCTGTTCGTGCGCCCCTGACGGGTCCCTTACACAGATGTAGCAAACTTTAACCTGACGTTAACATATACCATATGTCATATACCATGATGCAGCAAATATTAAATATTAAAATAAATGGTGAAGGCGAATTCATAGATGTCGCCCTAAAGGCATATAGACAAGATAAGCCATAAATGTGTGATAGGTGTGGATCACCACCCTTTTAAGTGTAAAGTTAAAGTTTGCTACATCAGTACATAATTTTTTTAAGCACAATTCCAATGGAAAAAAAATGCCATGTGTTATCAGATGTTGTAGTACAGAGCTAATCTCTTCTAGAACAGTATTTCCCAACTCTAGTCCTCTGGGCCCACCAACAGGTCATGTTTTTGGGATATCTCACAGAATGCACTGACAATAATTAAGTCACCTGTGCAATGCTAAGGAAAGCCAGAAAACATGACCTGTTGGTGGGGCGTGAGGACTGAAGTTGGGGACCCCTGTTCTAGAACATCTCCATTATTCATCTATGAATGAAAAATATACAATACAATGAATGAAAAATATACAACAATGTAAGTCCTACAATATTAATTCTACTGTAACTACCAAATTAAAGTGCCAGGATAGCGGCAAAGTTAAAATAAGGTTAAAAAAAAGTATAAATATTTACCTAATTTTGTTTAGAACTTCCAAATAACCAAGAATTTTATTCCAGTCAATAGCAAAAATGTTAAACTTTGATTAAATGAAGTATTTGATTCAAATTACACTGTAATTAGTCAAACCAGCAGATAAGGTTTATTAAATGGTTTACATTTTAGGCTTTGTTTAGATGTTTTACAGCAGCATGTACGAAGAGCTTTAACTCGGCTCACCACATATTTCCATTGTGAGAAATTGTCTGTATGATTAGATTTTCTCCTAAGTGAAAATGAAAGTGGCAGTAAATCCTTAGATAACATTACCCGTCACAGAAAGAAGCCAAGATTTAATAGAATCAGAGGGCACAGTCAGCAAAGATGACATTTGGACTTAATGCAGAATGTAATCACTACTATCCATTCATAGACTGTCTGTCACTGTGTTTGATAATATTCAATGCTGTGTTTTGCAAGTGCTACCCTGTTCTTTCCCAAATCCTTTTTTAAATCCTGATTCAACCACCTGCAGCACAGACTCTGGGAAAGGCCTTATTTTCAAATGCTGAAATGTGTTTTATTGGACAGCATCTGTATCTATCAGCTTTAGATTTGTATTGATCTGTTTTGAAAATTCTGCTGTCTTGTGTTTTAAGCAAAATATTTGTAGTTATTTTAACCCATTTGTTCACTGGATTTATTGGACAATCTGGTGAACCAGACCACAAGAGAGGAGGAGCTCATGCAAAAAATTATTTTTGAGATAACATCACACATAGATAACATGTAAAACTAAACCAAGAACTACATAAATTACAAAATATAAAAAAAGAAAAGCATTCCAGAGTACATTAAAAAAATTAAAGCTATGCTGTAATTGATTGCTATAGCCAACAAGGTCAGATTTTCTACTAGGAACTTTTTGTAAACAGGGTCCATTGTTATTTTTTCTTGAAAAAATATTAATATTTTCCTATCCCCCAGATAATAGTTAGGAAGAAATTGGAGTAGATGGAAAAAAATTACTTCCATTGGATGCAATTAAAAATAATTGCAGACATACACATAGCCCTTTAACTCTTTATTTTTCTTCATATTGTCTAGCCCCATACACAAACTGTCTATTTAAATATTCCAAAAACTAACAGAAAACAATTCCAAAAGCCCATACTTTATAATTATGTACACTATATAGGCACACAGTAGCTTTTTTGTTAAGGATTCCTTAAGAAAAAAATGGGGACATTGAATGCCTGTTATGGTTAGGGTTTGAGAAGGCACTATAGAGGGGCACATTCATGAGTCTATATTTGGGGTCCTTTCTAGCAGGGTTCATGAGCTCTTAATGAAAGCACAAGATAACAATTTGAGTCCTGTCAAGAATCACTCACCTACTCTCTGTGCTTTTAAAGGAGTTATGCCACGAAATGGAAAAAAAACAAAAAAAAACACCCCATTACTCTACCATTATTCATGCTAAAACTGCTGCTTGTCATAGCTACATTGTTAGTATGGTTGAAAAAAGACATGTGTCCATCAATTTCAACCAAGTCAATTACATTAATAACTTGCCTTTAGCCTCTTTACGTAATCCTCTGCAGTTCTGGTGCCTGAACTTTGTGTACAGTTACATCTTCCATTAGTATTCTTCAATAAATCTGTCCCTGTTCAGTTTGACACACATTTGACTGAAACTGAGAAAAAAAATTGGATAGTGACGCCCCGAACCCTCATTTTTCTCCTAGGTCTCCAGGCTCCTGGCATACACATTCCAAAATCAGTAGCACACTATCAACTAAAGAAGCTATCAAAGGGGACATAGGAATCTTTGAAAAAGCATTTCTGCTATCTAGAATATATGAAAAAAACTTTTGAGGTTCTCAGTTCACACTTTTCATCAAAATTGCTTAAACCACCTCCGAACTTCAACGGGACCTCAGGCAGGTGGTCCTATACTATTGATTCCTACACTATTGATACCTCTCGTTTCGGTCCTATTCAGACCTCCATAATCCAGGGAATGAAGGAACCAGCTTACAAGTTACACTGCACTGATTAAAAAGCCTGTGAAGTTGGGTGATGTCAGAGTGGAAGTGACAGTGGTAGGACTGCTGTCTCGGTAAAGTAACCCTGGAAAATGTATTAAAATCCCTACATCTTTCCCCCTTTCCCTTTAGTATTAGATGTTTGGATGATTTTCGTCAAAATTTGATTTTGGGCTCATCTGAATTGAATCGTTTGGATTCGGGATAAAATAGATATTGACCTAAATTCAAAAGACAACATGACCTAGGTAATCCCTGCGTAGTTACTGGAGCTTAGTTCTTTTGTCTACCTCACCTCACCTCTATAACAGATAGTTCCTCAAACACAGTATCAGTGATCCCCTTAATAAGGAGCACTATGGGGGACATGTATGATAACTGTCTAGGTCTAAAACTCACTTGCCCATAGCAACAAATCAGAAGTGGAATTCGTTTGGAATTTCAGGAAAACTTCGGTTCTG
The DNA here is from genome assembly GCA_025379985.1 of Phyllomedusa bahiana. Classification (NCBI taxonomy): domain Eukaryota; kingdom Metazoa; phylum Chordata; class Amphibia; order Anura; family Hylidae; genus Phyllomedusa; species Phyllomedusa bahiana. The sequence goes on along the minus strand of JAODAL010014553.1, from coordinate 54,941 downwards.
CATGAAGCTGAAGTTTATGGTACTCCGCGGGAATGAATCGTCTTTTTTATCTAAAATGGCCGTGAGCACATGGCGTGACATGGGGCAGAGAACTCTGGGAGGAAGAAAGGAATACCCTCAATGGCATGTGCAGACATGAAGCCAATCAGCGACCTGTAGGCTTCTGTGACGTCACAGCCCTATAAATATGGATGCCATCTTAAATTCTCACACTTCTCACTGTGACTCCTGTCAATAAGCATCTTGCTGCTGCTGCACTATATTGCACTCTTTATAAAACAAACTCGTTTTTTCAGCTACTGGTGTGAAAGACCTTCACAAGTGTGTGTCATAAACACACTTGTTACTCAACCAGCCCCATACATGCCTGAATTCCATCTGTTTTTTTCTGTATGGCCCAAGGGTTAATTTAGCCTCTTGATTATGGGGTAATTTGACGTAAAATACAGGGTGTGTCTATTTTATTGCCCCATATATGCCTAAATTCCATCTGTTTTTTTCTGTATGGTATTTCATACAAAAGGGTTAATCAATCCTCTTATTTGTGGGGTAATTTGGAGTAAAATACACGGTGTGTGTATTTTTTGCCCCATGTACGCCAAAAACCCCCTTTTCTGTTTTTTTTCTGTGGGGTTTTTTTACCCCCAAAGGGGGAAATTTAGCCTCTTGTTTTGGGGATAATTTGGAGTAAAAATACGGGGTTGTGTATTTTTCATAAACAGACATTTTCATTAAACAGATTTCGAAAAACTTTTTTGATCAAACAGAAAGTCAGCCCCAGAAGGTGGAAAGGCCCTTCATATGTGAGGGGCAGGGCACAAATTTCCAAAAAGGCGGGGGAAAGGGGGGGGGGCCCCGCAGACAGAAGGGGAAAACGCAGCAGGGGTGACAGGGGTGGAGCCAAAAACTGCCGGTGTCATCAAGGGGCCGTTTTAAACCAGAAACCCCAAAGGGGTTTTCTTGATTAGTTGACTAGGTCATCCATTTCCCTTCCCAGTGAAAAACTGAAACCCCCAGCCAAAAAGTGGGGGTGGGTTCTTTAAAACCCCAACCCCTTTAGTTGGCATAGCCAGCAAGTCGGTAGTGTGGCCATGAGTCAGCAGGGTGACAGCAGTGTAAAGGGGGGAAACCCAAAATGGCCAGGGGGGTTTAGACCCCCCCTTTTCCGCATGTCCAAAAAAGAGCGGCCGGGGGCTACCAGGCAGCGGGGGAAGTACCCTTTCAGTGCGGAGCGTTGGCGGAAAAAATCACCTACCGCGGTTGCAGTTTTTTGCTAAGAAACCGTAGGAGCCGAACATGTGTATATTGAATCTGGGGAAACAGTGAAGCTTTGGCCAGAAGCTAATGGTGACCCCCACGGCCCGCTTTCAACACTTGCAGCGTCACCTCCAGGGGAAAGGAGAAACGTGCCCTCAGATTTGGGGGTTGTTTTTCCTCTGCAGCAAAAAAAGCAGCCCCCAAAAGGTGGAAACCATGCCTTTTTCAGCCAGCCCAAAGCTCCACCCCCCTCTGCAAAAAGGGGAATTGTTTGTTTTTTCCCCCACATCTACCGGTCCAAGGGCACCGGCTCCTCGCCACTTTTTGCGCCACATTCCCCCCCCCGGAGGCGATTGGCCAAGAGAAAAGCAGAAAATGTGCCCAACCATCCTAAGGTGCGGGAAGCTGGTCATGTTTCTGTCCAAGTTTTTGGAAAGGGCAGTCCCCCCCTTTCCAATTTGGTGGACTCTGCCCCGCCCCAAACGGGGGCCCTAATGGTTTTGTGCCGGGGCCAAAGGAGAGACCCCAAACCATTTTTTCTTTTCAAAAAAAGGCAGTACAACCCGCAAAAAATATGTGGAACAAAAAGGGGGGCCCACCCTTTTGAGTGTCTCCCAAGGGGGGCCACACAGCACAGACTGTGGAGCTGTAACTAGGGACAAAAGGGGGAAAATTTTCTTCCTCCCACCACAACGGGCAATTTGGACAGGGGGGGACCCCTGTTTTTTCTCCTCCGTGTTGTCAAACTGCTTATTCTGCTCACTGTCCACCACCTCCTCCACCAACCCCTTTCACCCTTTCCAAAGGGTTCAAATTTTTTTCTGCCCCGGGTCATCCCACAAAAAGGCGGGGTACAGTGGTGTCACGCAGTTTTACCCCGGTTTCCCTTGGGCGAACGAATTCAAGGGGGGAGGAACTGCAAACGGTCATGGAACACAAAATAAATGTTGGTTTTCTCCGCGACAACTGCAAATCGGAACCAGACAGACAATGGAAGGAACATGGTGTCCGCGCTGCACCGAGGAGGGATGACCCATGCGCCCTGCATGGCGCATGTGTTCAATCTTGTTTGTCAAAAGGTTCCTCAAGTCTTCCACCCATCTGCAAGACATTCTAAAAATGGCAAGAAAACTGTGCATGCCCTTCATTCATTCCTACAAAGCCAAGCACACCCTCCTTGAGCTGCAGCGGTAGAATGACCTCCCCCAACATATGCTGATATGCGATGTTTCCCCCCTTTTGGAGTTCCGGGCCTCCAAATATGTTAGACTGACTGTATGAACAGAGAAAGGCGATTTTTTTGATGATCCAAGCGGACGGGAGTACTCCCCTACGTAATTTTTATGTCAGCCAGTGGCAGCTCATCCGTGACACCTACCGTTTGCTCAGGTCCTTTGAGGAGGCCACGTTATTTGTCAGTCGCCAGGACTACGGGATGAATAACGTCATTCCACTGCTTCATTTCCTGGAACAGATGCTGCAAAATCTGTCTATACAGGGGACTGGAGATGTGGTGACTACATCTCACTGCCGCGTGAGTCCGGTGGGGGCTGAACTGGAGGAGGAGGACATTGGAGCACAAGCAGTGTGTGACGAAATGTGTGGTTTTTCTACTCAGGTCACAGGAGAGGAGGAGCAGGAGAATGCCGGAGGAGGTAAAGGGAGATTAGGAAGACGAGGCAGATGACTCAGACACACCGTGGCAGTATACAGTGGAGATGGAGGCAGGGAGTCCCTCGAGTCACTTGCGCAGATGGCCCGCAGCATGATGAGTTGCCTGGCTAGTGACAGCCGACTAGTAACTATTCAGCAGAGGGATGACTTCTGGCTCTCCACCCTTTTGGACCCTTGCTACCGGTCCAAAATGGGAGCCTTTTTTCCACCTGATTCATACATAGAAAACAAAAGATATTTTGTCCAGGATCTGTGATTTCTAATTCACTGCACACCATTACAAATCCCCTATTCTAAAATCTAACTTTTATTTTTAAACTTGATAAAAAAAAATAAAAATGGGGGGTGGGGATATACTCACTGGTAGCTATTCCATTCGCTTAGGATGATCTTTCCCTATGCTTGCTCAGCCCTCTTATTCAGTCAATCAGTCAGGGAAGCGTCCCGAACGGGTCGGCCCGACTTTAAATGATTGGTCCTACTGTCCCTCTCTTCTGTCTTTAAATTTAATTTTAAACCCAAAATAAGTCTCCATATATAATTGCCACTCTTTCTGATAAGGTTGTCTAATACTAATATGGAGAAATATACAATATATACAATAGGGTCCTGTAGTGACTCTTTATGTGGTATGTCTTTATACAAACATTTACCCCATTAACTAGTGAGCTAGACAAAAAATATAGAGGGATGATAAGACATGGATATGACCTGAAAAAATCCACCTCTAAGATAGATAAATATAAAACTAGACAATCATTTAAATGACCTATGGGTCTTCCCCTAATGATAGATAAATATAAAGAGTAGACAAATTCCTTTATACGAACTTAAACGTCTGCCCGACGCGTTTCCCCCCTCCTCTACACCGAGGGGCTCCTCTAGGGGGCCAGTATTGTTGTTTCTCTCTGTTGGATGGGATACATAGTCTGTAGATGAAATCCATATTTGCGATGGCTGCTTTGATGATATATGCAGGTGCATACTGGAGTATGTGCTGGCTATAAATAGTATAACTCACCTGTGATGCACTCTCCTCCCCCTCACTGCGCATCAGGCATCTACAGTTCAAATGAGCATGCTCAAAAGGTCCCGACTGCGCGTCACATGGCCTTAACATTCCAACTGAGCATGCTCAAAGGTCCTTTACTGCGTCGTTACAACTGACCTTAACCTTTCAATAACTGGAGCTTGCCAAAGGTCCTACTGCGCGTACCATTACATTAACCTTTAGTACTGAGCATGCTCAAAGGTCCTACTCATGTCCATGACCTTAAATTGTGTTTCGTGACTAGTGTGCTTATGCAAAGGTCCTCGAGCACATTACAAGGTGTTTTTATTTGACTGCCATAGCGGTTAACGGTGTCTGATCATATGGATGACGCCATTACAGTGCTTATCTCTTGTTATTATTTTAAAACTGGCTCTATTAACTGTGCAATCCTTATGCTCCAAATCGGTCTCCGGCTAATTTTAAGGGATTCTTTTCACATATCCCATAGCTTTAACTTAGTGCAACAAATACTATTATGTTTATACACATATCGTTGTTTTTGTAATGGCTAAAACAGATTACTTTGTTTAGCAGTAATGATTTACGTCAACACAAATGTATTAATTATTTGCAAGCACTCCTCCCTGATGCCTCCTGCTTTATTTTTAGATAAATATTATAAGGACCAAATTACAATAGTGAATATATATGTTTATAATCTCTTGGGTTTAATGACATATGTTCTGGATTTGAACCACCCTTTAGTAATATGAAAATAATGAACTGTACCGTCCCTCTACACGTCTATACAAAGCATCCATCAATACATTAATTCATTAAACCTCGGTTGTAAGGACTTTCCACACGGTTTATGTCCATTGGGTTTCTTTTTGGAGGAGTCTTTGTTATATATCCCTTGACTAGATGAATATTGATTCTTTTCTATTACATGGAAAACATCAGTTTCCAATGAATTTCTTCTTGTTTCAGGCCACATATGTTTGGATATTGGCGTATGTCTCGTCTAATGTATAATATTCCCAGATGTTCTCTATGCGTACTCGTGAGCTGTCTGGTGGTCTTTCACACATATTGTTTTCCACATCCACAATTTCCTAGATAAACTACCCCTCTGTCGGCAGTTCATAATCTCGAATGGTATAGATCTTGCACTGTCAACCCTCGTTGTCTTATAATTCTCTAGATTATTATATATGTTTATCAAAAACTGCATCTTCCGGATCTAACATCGCCAGACGGGGTTACCCCTTTCACTAACCAAGTGCCACCCTTCGGCCAGCCGCCCACCTATATGTTTTAGGTACATAAATGACTGTGGGTTAATCTATCTTTTGGGATCTTAATCGTCTATAGGTGACTGGGGTCTGATGATAAATGGTCCCTCAGGACTCCATTAATTTTTTAAAATCCACCTCAATGACGTTAAGTAAAATCATGACCAATAACTTCATTGTACGAGTCATCAATTGTCCCTATTATCCGTAACTGTGTGATTTTCTTATTTTATCTTTCAGAAATAATATATGCACATTTCTGTCCTTTTGATAGTGCATTCTTAAAGGCAGACATTCAAAGTGTAAGGGAGGGTTAACTCCTATCTCAGAAATCTATTACGCAATATCCCGTTGATTGTCTCTTGGTAATTCTTCACACCCCTTGAAACAATTTTGCGGATTCTTTAATAATATTGACCCTTTGGGATCACCTTTTTTCAGATTTGTATCGAGGTGGTGAGATTCCCATTGAGAAGATTATTGGTTCGCTGTCTTCTTCCTATGGGTAAGATTCTTGTAGGAAGCACATAATTTCTTTAAAATACTTTTTAAATCCAGAAATGCCAGTTCAGTCAGAATGAATTTCATATGTGACTTGAGATCCTATATGATTTAGTATTCAGTGCCCTCCATAAATTCCTTGAATGACGCCTCCGTGCCCTGACACAGCACGAAGGGTACATCAATGAATCTGCCCCAAAACAAGTTATTGTTAGTGTATTGTTCCAATTTCTCTCCCGATCAAAAGGGCCCTCTTACCACCAGCCAGGAACAGATTTGCATTCGTGGGAGCATCAGGGCTCCCCATCGTCAGTGCCCTGAGCTGGTGGTAGACCTGTGTCCGAAGAGGAAATAGTTGTCTGGGTTTAAGTAAATTCCAAATAGTCTCAAGTACAAGTTCATTGTGTTTGTTATACTTTGGCTCCTCTCATTTCTGAAGGAAATTTTATTCTGCTGCATGGAGGCCCAGTGGTGCGGGATACGGCTTACAGCACTACACATCCACTAGAGGCACAACCACACATCTCTATATACTTGATGCCCCTCCAATTTAGTTAAGGGTCGGTCTGATTGTTATCTTCTCAGATTTGAGGGCACGAGGCTCGCAACGACTCTTTCAGTGTATTCTGTAGATATATTCCTTATGTTTTGTGTCAGGGAATCTTATTCCCGAACACTATGGGGCGCCCTTTTAGGGGAATCACCCCGCTATCGTGGATTTTTGACAACTGAATAAAAGGTCTGCTATTTGTGGATTATTTGGTAAAAAAGGAAATCTGAAGCTTATTCTTTTGAGAGGATTACCCCCATCCACCCCCTATGTAGACTAATGGTTTCCAAATGCTACAGGAATCTTTCAGTTGGATCGCCCATCACGCTAAATAGCATATCCTGTTCTATCTTTAATAGGCAGATGACACATATGAGTCGAATTTTGATCGTGGTCCATTCTATGACCACACTTCCCCCTTATCTGAGGTTTTTATCACAATTCTGGATCCGATTAAGCAAAGATTAGTGCCACTAATTTCTTACTGAGGGTGAGATTTGACCTGTGTCTAAATATGATTTATGTCTAGGACAGTGATTCTAACTCCTTAGTGTCCATTTAAAGGAAAATATCTATTTCTGGTGTTTCCTGGGGTCGGTGGGAACTAGTACTTTTTTGTCTTATAATTAGTCTGTGGGTTCCAAACTGTTCCCATCTTATTTCTCGTTCTCTTCTCTCCAATAGTTCAAGGTAAGAGTCCTTACTCCGATAAATATTCTGTTGTTATTCCTAATTGAGTCAACAGGTTTGACTTAATCATGATTCCTAAAAGAATTTGAACCATTTGATTACGTATAACAGATGTATGTCCTTTACCCAATTAAAAACTCATTATATTCGTTGTTGGTTACAATACGATAAATACCTTTTTTCCACTACCTCAGAAGGAGGAGAAAACTCACGGTATTATAGAGAAAATCCACTTTTGTAGTAAGTGTTGGCCACTGGCCTTATCTGCGCATATTCCATCCTTTGACAGGTCTGACCGGGGGTTCCTTCATCCTTAGATATCACTGCCACGGTTCTTGTGGGGAGGTGGGGGGTAGAGCATTAGCAATGCTCCTCTGCAGCAGCTAAGTCTGAGTCGTGACTGTAGACAGCTTTCCTTCACACCTAGTTGAGGAGAGTACTCACCAGCAGCTGCAGGAGCAGCAGGCCTGGAAAGCAGTCATGAACCAGCACGGTGGTGCCTACTTGGACAGATCTCGCACCCCAAGTAGAAACATCCACTGGACTATTGGGCAGCCAAACTGGATGTGTGCCACAACTTGCCTAGATTTGCACTAGAGAAGCGTCCTGCCCAGCAATCAGAAGCGGGTGTTCAGTGCGAGTGGGGGCCTTAATTATCCCCAGGAGGAACTCCCTTCGTTCGATCCCTCTCAAAATGTGGAGAGTACTCACCTTTTGTCAAGATGAATCAGGCGTGGATTGGCCCAGGATTTCCACACACCAATGCCTTATCAGTCAGATTAGATTCAGCCATGATTGCCGTCACCACAACAATTTGAGGAAATGTAGTCTGGATTGTCAAAACTTACCATGCATCAGCTCACTATTCTGATGCTGCCACCCGCTGAAGCCCAGACCACATCTGCTGCCCAGCTGCTTCATCTGCACCAGACCCAACCATTCCTTACCACGGGTACTGTATTGCCACCCCACCTCCAAACTGTGTCTTTGTGCTATACTGTGGCCTTATATGCTGGCTGCCTCCTCTACGCATGTGTAATGTCGCACTCTGTGGCCAACTCATTGTTCGAATACCATCGCCAGAATTTGTCATTGTGCCACTCCTCGGATCTCTGCTGCTGTTGCTGCCGCTGTTGTGCCACTCTTTGGCCTACTGATGTATGCTGGACCACCTTTTCTACTGCCATGGTTGACCACTCGTGGCCTATTAATGCTGCTGCCAAATGCAGCAATGTATCACGTGGAACACTCAGTGGTTTTCTAATGTGTTCCACCTCCTCCACTCTATGATGTTGCCACTATGTTTGGTTTTCCCCCTTTTTAATACTGTCAGAAGGAAGGAAAAAGGATCAGGATTGTCTGATGATTAGGTAGACGCAAAAAGCAGGATGTTGGGATACAGAACACAGAAGAATGCATATATCTCATTAATGATATCTCTGTTTTGTTCTCAACTGCCTGTGTGTTTTTGGCTCTTTAGCATTTGTGTTGTATTTTTGATCCGATTCAAGGGACACTGACGGTGAAAGGTTGGGAAATGATCGACGCACAAAATAATCTTGCCGACAACCCTCTCCACTCTTTCGGGTGGGGGGGCTCTACATGTATCAGCGTTTAAACAAAGATTGTTCTGTCATAATCTGTGGAATCAGTTGATGTCTGTGGTAAAAGTCAGCTGCGTCTTGACGCTTTTAGTAGGATCTTGGGCCCTCAGCTCGGTCTCTTCTAGCTGCCACTAACATACCTTGTCAGGCTGAGTTCACCACTTCAGTTGTGTTGCAGTCAGTCTATTCTGGTCAGCTTTTCCCCTGTAACTGCCCAGAGAAGTGAAGAGCGAAGCAATTCTAAGAGTAGCGGCTGTCATCTGTGGGTCATTCTAAAACACAGCATTGTATTGTAATAGATAGTAGCCTCAAAGGGGCTATCCTGTCCTTGTGGGGGTTCATTTATCTTAAAAATAACAAAAAGGTGCAGACCGAGAAACAAAATCACAACATGCCCTGTTGCTGTGAAAGTGGCTTTCTGATTTTATTCACAAAATGGGGGTTTTTTATAACAGCTCTTGCAAATGAGTAGATAATGAACGCATACAAATGTAGATGTCTGTGAGGGTCTATTGGTAAATCATTATCTGTATGGACCACTCCTCAACAGCTTCAGGATGTCTGAACTCAGGGGTGTAACTTTTGACTAGGCGCCATCTTAGGATTTAACTCGTACGATTCTATTACTAATCCTACTACAGGCGGACCAGATTTTGTTTAACACATTAATGACAAACAAGATATACCTACAGCTTTTTACATGCTGTACTATACAAGTATGTGCCTATTATGTATATAAAATATATATGTATATGTGAAGTATATTCTAGATATAATACATTAAAACTTGAGACACATAAGGATTAACACATATATTATCTTTGTCCACATCACCACCAACTGTCCCTCCCTGGAGACTTTGTTCTCAAAATTTTTTATCTCTCCCTATTCCTTCCCTTCCCTATTCTTTGTCTCTTGCGGAAAGTACCTACGCCTGACACAGGGCAGGCCCCGTGTCCCTGATTATCGCCCTAGCTCACCTACACTTTTGGGTCTAATTCTTTGATTAGACGTGCGGTTGAGAGGGGAGTAGATGACTTTATCGGAGAGCATTTGACGTCAATGCATTCTCTCATGGAATAGTACTTTATAAAATTGTTCTTAATGTCCACACTCACATAGGTGTCATGGCTTTGGACGCTGAAGCGATCTTGTGTAGTGGTCGTCTGTCATCATAGAGGCCAGGGCCGTGGGACAACTGTTTTCATACATGATGGGAGTTGACCTCGGTCCACAGCTTCCAATTGTCTTCCAGTCAAACAAGGAGAGATCACAACAAGACAATTTAGGTGCACGAATAAGCAACACAATCTACTACTGGCAATACCTATCTTTGGGCAAGCCACTTCCTGCCAACCTCTTAAACCTTTGTAAGTAAATCCACTGTTACACAGGGCGTGATCTATGATGAGTTTACGCCTTTAATTTCACTTCTGAAAGATCATCTAGCTTCTAATGGCCTCTACATGTGACCTTGTATTCGGTCTGTATTATTCTGGGATAAAAAGTCACAGCAGGTTTCTCCTTGTGTTTGGTTGAGTGGACAGTGATTATTCGGTGCAGAGATTCAAACCCCAGCGGCCACTTTGTACCTTGCCTTAAACTCATTAAGGGAACCCCTTGGGCCTCCTATAGCATCCAATATAAACAATGGGGGTAGAAGCTGCCCATTTGGGGAGGACTTTCTCTTTCTCCCCCCCTTTCCCTGGCTCATCACTGTGTGTCCCTATCTTCTGAACCATCACTAAATATATAGGCTCCAAGGGACATATTATGCATCCATCAGTCTGCTGGGTCTTAAATAGTTAGCTAGCGTTAGGGACATACTTTCTCCTGGTATTCCCTATTCTCTCCGACGTTCCTGTCCTTTGTCAACCTTATTCTAGTGAGTGGGGTTTTCATGGTTGTTTTTTCTCTTTATGGCAGTCTATATCCCCAGTCTTCTCCCTTGTGTTACACCCACAGCACCCAAGTAATAGCAAGAGGGTCCCAGTACTTCTCCATCTCACACCAATATATGCATGGGTTATGAACAAGAGTTTTTAACGACAACAATATAACTACTTAATCATCAGTTAAACGCAGCATCTGCCTCATCTCGGGGGCTGGAGCGAATCTGCCAGTGTGTAGCATTGATCCAGTTGGGCTTTTCTGCCACCTTGACAGATGGTGTCCCGTGGTCAGCAGTACTTGGTCAAGGCCCCTCAAACCTCGGCTCTAGGGTTTTACAAACACTAACATCTTCACGTAGATCCAAGTCTCCAGGCTGTTGCTTGATGGCAGCAAAACGTCTAAGTATGGAATGAAAACTCTAAAATACATTAGCGACAAACTCTTTAACCACTGCAGTACATTATAGAGGTCATAGCATCGTTTGGTAGCTACAACTCACTGACGGGAAATATGCACCTGGCCTGGGGGCCACCTGCCTAACAGGATATCATAGGGGAAAGGAGTAACATGTTCCACGGGCAATGTGCTCTGACTCTAACCAATTCTATGGGCAGGCTGTTGGCCAGGGATGACTGTTCTCTTGCCACTCTTTAAGCATCCCGTGCTTTCAGAGTTCCCGTTCCATGTCTCCCCATTGCACTAAGTGGGGTATAAGGCCGTGGCACAGCAGGGTCGCTCCCTACTCCTATAGCCCGTCTTTTCATTCTTCTTGGCTCCTTCTTCTTTCCAGGCTATTCCTTTTCTTCAGTGGAGCTTGTTTCCTAGCCTCTTAGGCCCAGCGTCTCCTTGCAGGTTGGCTGTGAGATTCCTCCTTGAAGCTACTGACAGCTGACTTGCTTTCCCCTTTCTCACTCTGCGGCCTGTGTGGCTCTTTGTTCAGCCAAGTGTTTTCGTCTTCTTCTGCTATTCGCTTCACAATGTGACCTTCATTTAGAATGGCCACTGTCCGTAGGCAGCCAGCAGTGACATCACTCAGAGGACCTGAATGGTTGTCCATTTTCACTGGGGGTTCCCGCAGCCGCTGAGAAATCCACGATGCTTCCAAATAGGTCCCCACAGTCATGTGCTGACCCGAAAGCGTATCTGAATCCGTATATATGTTGGCCGTTTTTGCCTCTGCCAACCGTCTTGCTTGCTCGTCTTCTTGGGCCGGACTTATGCAATGGCAGAACTTCTTGCTTCCATCAACTGATGTGATGTGGTCCTGGGCATTATATCCGTGTCATATCACGTCTGGCAACTATGTCTGCAAATCTGGGTCATCCACAAAAAGAACCATATCCGGGTTCAGAATGTAAAAGTCTCATCTTCTCGATCTTCCTAAAGCAATCATGGCGCTTTCTATCATGTTGCATCCGGCTTTTCCGATCCTCTTCATCCTCATTCCCCCCTTGAGAAAGGGAAAGTAAGGCAGCTGGATGAAGAACACAACAGCGCAGCAGAGTGACGTTATCTGGCAGGAGGAGAGAATGGCAGAGATGTCACATGGAGCCAGAAGGATGAGGGAGTGTCCGACTACATTATGCCGCTGTTTTGTCACAGCAGCACTTGAGGCTGCAGTACAGCTTGTTAAATGGAAGGTCCTCCCTTGCAGGTTGGGTCCTCAGTCTTAATTGCAGCCGATGTAGTCTCACAACTGGTCTCGGTTTCGGATCCATGGAGGCATGTGATAGAATCCCAGGGATGTCACTTCCCTTTCCGACTTACACAGTAACTTGAAGGTCTTCTGGTAGGCCGGGTATCGTCATAGTGCAAGGATAAAGTACTGCAATAGCTTTCTCAGCTCCTGGAAGAGACTCCAGGCATCTTCATCAAGGTGGAAGGCGATGTTGTCTATAACTGCCTCATACCCAGATTTGCATCAAGAGTGGAATATCCCATGTTCCTTGATGAGGGACTTCAGGAAATAGGACAGACATCAGGAACTGGGTCCGAGTATCTGTTAATGGTGTTTCTCCTCACTTCTTGATTTGCGGCGCGAGGGGGGGTGGCAGTATCACTGCTCTGTTGCTGTTTCAAGCAATGTAAGCGGGGGTATTGGCTTTGTAAGCTCACAGGGACTTCTACAGTACGTCAGCCACCATCCTGGAGCAGCTTTACAACACACCATATCCCCGCAGGCAGATTGCGCTTCGACTGCCTTTGCAACTAGACTGCACCACCATCAACACTGGTATAGAGTCTTTTGTACTCAGGCCAACCATCGACTTCATCTGCTCTTGATGGGGTTCCAGCAGGCATCCACCAAAGGCAATGGTCAGCTCATCCGAGCATGTGGCTTCTCACAGGAAGAAAATCCTAAATCAGAGGAACATACTGAGTTTATCCTCATGCTCGATACTTTCTCCAATCGTTTCCCTGTATTCCTGAGTGAGTCTGTCGTGTCATTGCATGAATCTGGAAAGTCTGTCCCCAAGCCCATTGTTTCAGTGTTCACACCATTACTCTCTGAGGCGCATAACCTCATCCATCAATTGACAGGCCTTGATGAGGGATTTTGGCCACAATGGCAGGTCTGTATCCCCTGCTTTCATCTCTGTCAAAGACCATAACTCTTTCTTAATGGACATAGGTTGTTTGATCAGGAGTCCAGTTAATTTCACTTGGTTAAGACAGACACTTGACTCGCTGGGAATGGTAAACATAATATGTTCGGGCATTCGACCCCCCCCTTGCAGTGAGCCTGGTGAGATAAGGGGGTCTGCCGTAGTCAGTTCACTGAGCCCTCCTCTTCCACTGTGATCAGCTGACTACTCCTCCAGTGGAGCTTCCTGGGTGTGCTGTGCCCCCCCGCGAGAGCAAGCCGAATGATTTTGCTCTGGCTTGTCCTATGAGATCATCCGCTCGTTCTTCCTCCTCCTTGTCATTCCTCATGCTGGTAGAGGCTGCCTCCACTGTATTCTTCTCTCCCAGTACCATAAGGTTCTCTCTGTAGGCGGCTGGCTGGTTTGAGTTCACCACATATCCCCAGTAATCTGCATTCTAATTGTGAACAAACAGTACTTCGTTCACCTTCTATGGTCCTGGGAAGTGAAAGTGTGTGACCCAAGGGAAGAAGGCGGGCATTAACCAGAAGGAAGAGGATTGTGACCTCCTGTGGGAGCAGTAGGCGGGCTGGAGTAGGAAGTGACATGGAGATAGAGGGAGGCAGGTGGCAACTAAAGGTTAAGGGTAGTCTGGGTGTAATGGGACAGGGCTGGACGCCAGTAGGTGTGGCACCAGGGGGCAGGGTGATTGTGGTCACAGGTGGGCAGTTTCTGGGGCCGTGTTTCACCAATTGTTGCAGCTCAGTTTCTGTCTACTCCCTGAACTTTGATCTCACCCCCCAAGACAAGGTCCCTCCCACCTCAATACAGCGGCGTCAGCACACATGTATTGCACACTTTCTTTGTTTCAGAAACATTCATGGGGGATGATATCATCTGGCAGCTGCACCCCCAGTGCTCCCACACTTCTCTATGAATCCATTCTATTTACACATGTACCAGGATTTCAGCCATCAACACATACATTCCACACATCCTTCAAATCTACTTTTTCTTCTCGTATCAACCCTCAGACATTTCTATTTCTTATCACAAATACTTTATGTGGTCATAAATCTACACTTCAGCTACTTGCAATTTTCAGACTTCTTCACTTACTTCTTCCTATCTACCAATGAGACTTTTTCTATATTCTCTAACACTCTTAAACACACAGCAGATGGCGCTGTGCACTAATATCAAAACTCACATACCAGTAAACTTCTTTGTTCTATCTGCAGGTACACACACGACAGACTCAACAGACGACAGACGTATCCAAAATGTTTAAAAAACGATTTCAGGCAAGCTGTCTGCAGCCTTCCCTTCACAAAGGAAAGCCTGAATTTCATGTTCTCACCATCAAATGAATTTCAATTTCACAAGATGCTTTTTTTCTCCCCAAGCCAGCTGACACCAGTATACTACTCGCGAGCAGTACTCAGAATTCCAGTGTTATCTTTCCCATCGGGGAGATTTCTCATAAATCACTGAGAGCCTCTAGGCTTTCGGCTCCGGTGATTCCTCAGAGGTACTTAAACTTGCATTTCTCCAGCCTTTGCTTTCAATCGTTTTCAAAAAAACCGATTTCAGGCAATGCAGTCTCAGCCTTTCCTTACACCAAGGAAAGCCTGAATTATGATTCCACCATCAAATCGGAATTCTCAAATTTGCACAAGATGGCTTTTTCTCCCAAGCAGCTTGAAACGTCTCTATCGCGAGGGAGAAGAATTCCGTTCGTGTTTCTATCCATCGGGAGATTCTCATAAATCACTGGGCGCCTCTTGGGCTTTTGTCGGCTCCGTGATTCCTCAGATGGCTTAAACACCTTGCTTTCCAGGCTTTTGCTTTCAATCAGTTTACAAAAACATTCAATTCACATAAAAATCAGAAAACATACCCAACATGGCGTTAAACTTGGACAGGTCATTGGTTTCAATTGCTTGGGCCGCACTGGTTGCCTGTCAGCGTCGATCTACAATTAACGAATGAAGAACATAGTACTAGCTTTACCCATCAGACGTGTGTAATCGTGCTTCGGATAGCAAAGTTTAAACTTTACTATTACCCGGACAGATATTCAGAAGAGTTGTTGGCGCCTTTATCTTATCTGTGCGCCAGTAGAAGCTTCACCGTTCAGTTTTCGGTTAATAAATCACGATCTAAAGCCAAGCCTATACGTTGCAGGCGTTCAATTCTGTAATAGTACGTAGCTCAAACGGGGCTAAACCTGTCCTTGTGGGGGGTTTCAATCTATTTTTAAAAATAACAAAAGGTACGCATCCGATGAAAACAAATCACAACATGCCATGTTGACTGTTGTGAAGTGTTTCTGATTTTATGTTCACAATAATCGGTGGTTTTTTTAATAACCGACTGTATTGCAACATGAGTTAGAATATGAAGGGCATCACATGTGCTGTACTGTGAGGGTCTATTGGCCCGGCCTTATCTATGGGACCACTCCTCACAGCTTCAGGAATGTCTGAAACACAGGGTGTAGATTCCTGATTAGGCGCCCATCTTGGATTACACGACGATCATATACAAAACTACTACAGGCGGCCATTTTGTTTAACAAACCCATTAATGAACAAAAGATATACCTACAGGCTCTTACATGCTGTACTATAATAGTACTGTGCCTATTATGTATACAATATATAATATGCTATAGGTGAAGGTATATACTAACTAAATACATAAAATAGAGACACAAGGATCACACAATTATAATTTGTTCCCATCCAACAACAAGTATGAAGAACCCAAAATCCACGCTTCCTATGAATATTTGAGCATGGCACAATGGTTCTACAACACACCTACAGGCTCTCTGCCTGGCTTAGGATAATAGCTGTTTTTTAACGCAATTCACCGCAAATAAATTCAGGTCAAAACTAGTTTTTGCAGAAGTTGGCGAATCGAATTTTTGAGAAATTCGCCCATCTCTAGCCATTACATTTTTATTTTTCTACCTACATAGCATAAGATGAGGGCTTGCATTTTGAGGACAAGATGTAATTTATAAATGGTTTCCATGCTCGAGCCATACTAAATATACAGGGAGATTGCAAAAATTCTAAGTGGTGGTTAAAATGAAAATGAAAGAAACGTACTTGCGCCATGTTTGCAGGTATTCTGCTTTTATGGGGTTTAATCTTTGATTTTCTGCGGGCTGAAGTGTACTTTTTATAGCTACCAGTTTGGAATACATGGGACTTTTTTGATTAAATTAATTCCAGTGTTTAGGGGACGTGAAATGACCCAAAAAATGTTGGCGTTTGGAATTTTTTTCTTCTACGGTGTTCTGCGCACGGGATAAATTATGTTATATTTTAAATGATCAGACTTTTTGGACATGGCGATACAAAATATGTGTCACTTTTTAATTTGTGTAATGGCAAAAGGGGGGTGATTTGAACTTTTTTTTTTTTTTTTTACAATTTAGAAAATTTTTTTTACATTAGCGTTGAGTTTGTTTTTCACTTTTTTTATTTAATTTATTTTTATCAGCAAAAGTTGCAGTAAAATAAGTTTTGTTATTTTTTCACTTTTCCATTAAGGACATTTGTATAAAGGTCATAGGATAATCAGGGTTATATACAGCTATTTCTGTCCTTTTAGAGGATAGCCCATCTCACTGTACAGACGTTCCAGAACATCCGTACATAGATAAACTGCCACCATCCGGAGGTTTATAGTTGGCAGATGTCCCGCAAGTTGTTACGCTTTTATAATTATTTTAATTTGTTTACCTTGCACAACTAAGGCTATGTTCACACCGCGTCTTTCAGGATGAATTTTGGAGTGTAATTGCGCTACAATGCGCCCCAAAATATGTCCTGTAATCACAGTAATCATAGCTCTCATAGAAAGCTATGATTACCTGCCGGCAGACATAATAAAAGTGAATGGGGCTGACCGGAGGCCGCCCACCACCCCACCCCTTGCGCTTTAGAAGAAAGCGCTGATTATCGCGTTCTTCTAAACACATAGCAACTTGCGGCACGCACAGGTAGGCGCCGCAGGACGCCATTTGAACATAACCTAAGGCTGTTATCAGGGTAGTATTGCTGTTAGGTTCTCAGATCAAATTGTAAGAAAAGAGTCCCACTGCTGCCCTCACTTTATAGGTGAATTCATTATTTCTTAAATAATTTCATGGCGCATGATGTGGTGCAGGATAGAAATTGGATATAGGCGATATAGGCGAGGGGGATGAAGGATGGAGGGAATTAGCAGGTGCTTTGGCTTTATAGGGCCCTGAAATTTCCAATGGTAGTTCTATGCATGATCAATATACAACAATACAGATGTAGCATAGCATGCTGACAGTGTCCAAACTCTAATAAACTCTAATAATACTACTTCATTGTAATAGAAATGTTAGTCATTTCCCTCATTTTAGTCTTAAAATAAATATGTGACTAAAGTGAAGTTCTGGGATCCAGGTTTATTTGATGCATTCTGCCACATGTCACAGCTGCGTCCTGTGTTTCCTGGCACTGTAGAGAGCTCCAGTGTAATGATATGCTCATTTTGGTCTTGAGATAAACCTAGCTGGCAATGTATTTCTTGAACTTGCTTCCATATTGGCACATATATATGATTTACACATACTTAATATGAAGCAGAATTCTATACACCCCTCGAGTTAATATATTTTTTCAGTGTCATGCTGCTTGTAATTTTGAATAACTGCTTTCACCTGCTGTGAGGTACAGTTACCAGTAAGTATTACACTTTATTCATGGCCCATTTGTTGTCATGGAAACAGCACCCCTACCAAACTTTCTTCTCTAGATGTTCAGAATGTTCCTAAGATTATTCTAAGCAAAGGTTGAGACCCAGATAAAGAAAAATCAAACAATCTATGACTTCGTAAAGCATCCCTATGAAGAGGTTATCTTTTTTTACTATTTACAGTATTAAATTGATATGTTTTGTTAAATTTTGACTATTTTCTTTTATTTGAGAAAATTGCCTAACCAATTTCCTGGGGTTCAAATTGACTAAGATTATATATGCTAGTAAATTACATTGTCAGTGTTGTTTGGAAAGTGTGAATACATATTGAGGACAGACCGTTCTGAATATAACTGCAGAACAAGGCTGTTCATTCTTATATACATATGTGAAAATTGTAAATTTCCTGCATAGGTTGATGTTCCAATTGTACTGAAGTTTCAATATCTGTATTCTGTTCTAACTTGACAGCGGTTATATAATTTGCAAAATAGAGAGTGATGACAATAAACTTTGCAATTAAAACAAAGAGAATTTCTCTCTAAAATAACAATAATAATTACACAATGAATACAAGTCCTCTTGTCCTCTTCTGCTATCCGTCCAACAATTATTCATGTCCGCTGTTTTAGTGAACGTTGGTGACAGCTGTGACTCAGGCTTTTGGCCCAATATTTTACCCTTTTCCACCGCAGCCAGTTTTGACCTCTGTGGCATGGCCCCATGGCTCCCAAATTTGACATGTGTCAATTTATGTGGGAATAACCTATTAATGCTTTTACTTAGCCATATGATTAAGAGAATTTTTTTCTCATGACACATTGTGCTTTAAGTTAGTAATTCATTTTTATTGATACAGTCTTTTTTTTAGTTGTGAAAAATATCAAAATGTAAAAATTTATAAAAATTTGCCATTTTCAAAATTAAAAATTTTCTGTATGTAAGACAGAACACGCAAACCCTGCAAAATAGTTTATACCTAGTATTTACCGTATGTCTATTTTATGTTACCATCATTTTTTAAATGTATTTTTAATTTTAATTAAGACTAAAGGGATCTTATAAGTTTAGTAGCAATTTTTCACATTTTCAAGAAAATTTGCAACATGGATTTTTTTAGGGAACAGTTCAGATATGAGTTTGGGGGGACTGTATGTTAGACACCCAAATAAATCACAACATTTAAAAAAAACTGAACACCTTAAAGTATTCATAACAACTTTAGGAAGTCTGTTAACCCCTTACTGCCGGAGCCAGTTTTGGCCTTTCTCACAGAGCCCCATTTTTGAAATCTGACATCTGTTACTTTATGTGAGAATAACTTTTTGACATTTTTACATATCCATGTGATTCAGAGAATGTTTTCTCTCGACACATTGTGCTTTAAGATAGTAAGAAATTTTGGTCCAATAAGTCTTTGTTTATTTGTGAAAAATTTCAAGATATCATGAAAAATTTGAAAAATATACCATTTTCAAACTTCAAAAATTTCTGCGAGTATGACATATAGTTATTCCACTCAAAATAGTTTATAACTAGTATCTACCATATGTCTACTGTAGGTTGGCATCACCTTTTTAAATGTCTGGGGTTTTTTTTTTACGACTTTGGGGGCTTAGAAATCTAGTAGTAATTTTAAAATTTTCAAGAAAATTTGCAATATACATTTTTTTAGGGACCAGTCAAGATCTAACGTGACTTTGATTGACCTGTATGTTAGATACCCCCATAAAGGACTTCATCTAAGAAAATACACCCCTTAAAGTATTCAAAACAGCATTTAGGAAGTATATTCACCCATTACGTGTTTCACAGGAATTTAAGCAAAATGGAGGTGAAATTTCAAAATTTCACTTTTTCTGTAGATTTTCAATTTTTATCCATTATTCACAAGAACATGGTAGATGTGATCAGGGAAATGCAACTTAATATTGATTCCCCGGATTCTGCTGTTTTCAGAGATATCCCATATGTGGTCCTAGTGCATTATTTGCACAACCACAAGACCCAAGTGCATTATTTGCACAACCACAAGCCCCAGAATAGGAGGAGCACCTACCAGACTCTGGGGTCTCATTTTCATTATGATTTTATTTAGGCACCATTTCAGGTTTGCAGACACCCTAAGGCGCTAAAAATTAATAAACACCCCTAAAAAGACCCCATATTGGAAACTACACCTCTTAAGGGACATATCCAGGGGTGTAGTGAGTATATCGACCCCAGAGGTGTTTCACAATTTTTTTTAGTGTTAGGCTGTGAAAATGAAAAAAATATTTTTTTTCAGCAATCTGCAATTTTAGCTGAAAACGTTTATTTTTTACAAGGAATCCTGGAAAAAAAAGCATCACAAATTGTGTTACACAATTTCTTCCAAGTTCGTCAATACCCTACATGTGGGTGTAAACTGCTGTTGGGGCGCATGTCAGAGCGTATAAGGGAGAGAGTGTTATCTGTCGCATTTGCAAAGCCCCCAAAGTACCAGAACAGGTGAAACCTTCCAGAAATCACCCCATTTTGGATTCAACATCCCTCAGGGATCTCATGTAGGGGTGTATTGTGCATTTTGGGAGCGCAGGTGTTCCATAGTTTCTTTTTAGCATTAGGCCATGAAAATGAGGGGAAAAACGGAGTTCCACCATTGTTTTTTGGGATTCAATTTTACCGTGTTTGCCGTATGGGATAAATGACAGGATAACCTTACTATGTGGTTTGGTACAATTGAAATGATATAAGTTTTTTTTATAGTTTTTTATGTTTTATTACTTTTACACAATAGAAATATTTCTATAAAAAATTTAGTTTTTATGTTGTCCTATTCTGACAGCCATAACCTTTTCATTTTTCTGTATACGGAGCTGATTATGGGCTTGTTTTTTGCAAGATGAGTTGACATTTTTATTGGTACCATTATGGGGTGCATATGACCCTTTCTCTCTTTTTATTAAGGTTTTTGTGAGGTGTTTTGAACAAAATACAGCAATCCTGGTAGTGTTTTTTTATTTTTTACAGCGATCACCGTGTGGTATAAATGACAGGCTACCTTTACTCAGCAGGTCGATGCGATTACAGCGATACCCAATTTGTATTTTTTTTATGTTTTACTACATTTACACAATAAACTTTTTATTTTTCTGTGTATGGGGCTGTGTAGGGGCTTGTTTTTTGCGGGATAAGTTGATGTTATTATTGGTATCATTTTTGGGTAGACAAGACTTTTAGATCAGTTTTAAATCCATGTTTTGGAAGGCAGGTTGAAGAAAATACTGCAATCCTAGTAGTGTTTTTTATTTTTTTTTTTAACAGCGCTCACCGTGCAGTATCCATGACAAGTTAGTTTTATTCTGTGGGCCGATACCATTACGGTGATTCCCAATTTATATAGTTTTATTTTTTTTTATATTGAAGCGCTGGCTTTAAAAAAAAAAAAGTGTTTTTATTGTGTAAAACAATATTTATGCATTGTTACCTTCTGAGAGCCATAACTTTTTTATTTTTACATATATAGAGACGTATAAGGACATTTTTTGTGGGATTAATTGATGTTTTAATTGGTACAACTGGCATTTATATGAATTTTTGATCGCCTTTTATTCCATTTTATGTGCTGCAGGATGAACAAAAATAGCAATTCTTTGGTTGTTTTTTTTTTTTAATAGCGTTCACTGTACAGGTTAATTAACGTGACATATTTATAGGGCAAGTCGTTATGCAGTGATACCAAATATGGGCACTTTATTTATGTTTTATCTTTTTTGGGGCGATTGGCGTTTCTAAAGGGGAAAAGGGCAGTGTATGTGTTTTTATTTTATTTTTCATGTTATTTTTTACTTTTTTCCCTTTTCTTCAGAAGGAAATTGTATGACCGATCGTCAAATCATTAATACAATAGGAGATCAGCACACAGCTTATTGTTGTGTAATGGTCTCCATGGCCACTGTCAATCACCATGCCCACAATGCATTGTGGGTATGGTGATGTCACAGACGACCCGGGAAGAGACTTTCACTTCCCGGGGCCGTCTGGTAGGAGATCGCCGAAAGATCGCTGAGAGCATTATTAGCTCCGACGATCTTAATTGATCGTCGGAGCTAAATAATAATAATAATAATAATAATAATAATAATTAATAATAATCTTTATTTATAAAGGGGTTAAACACCCGCGGCTGGAGCTCACTCCAGCCAGGGGTGATGCGGCATGAGGCCAGCAGTAATATACAGCTAGTCCCATGTCCCAATAGTGCGAGGCTCGCTTGTAAGCCCACACGATCGCCAGGACGTATCCATACATCAATTTGCGGTTACGCACTTTTCGCTAGAACGTATGCATACGTCCAATGTCGGGAATGGGTTAAATCTTTAGGTGTTCCACAGGAATTAAAGCAAAGCAGATGTAAAATTTCAAAATGCTACTTCTTTTGCAGATTTTCAGTTTTAATCTATTTTTTACTAGAACAAAGTAGATGTTAAGAGAAAAATGAAACTCAACATTGATTACCCTGATTTTCTCATTTTGAGAGTTAGCCCAGAGTGCTATTTAACTCAACCATGAGACTCAGAATAAGAAGAGCACCTACTGGACTTTGGTGCCATTTCAGGTTTGCTGAAACCCTTATGTGCTAAAACTTAATAAACACCCCTAAAAGACCTCTTTTGGGAAACATTTCACAGTTGTTTTAGCATTTGGCCAGGAAAATGAAAATAAAAACAAAACAGCAATTCTGCCACTGTTTTATGAGTTTAACCTTTATAAGGTTTGACATGCAGTGTTAATGACATAACTTTACTATGTGGGTTGGTTCAATCACAACAATATAAATTTTATATAAGTTTTTATGTTTTATTACTTTTACACAATAGAAATGCTTTAGTAAAATATTGCGTTTTTATGTTGTCAGAGTCTGAGAGCCATGACTCTTTCCTTTTCTATATACAGAACTGTATCAGGGTTTGTTTTTTTGTGGGTGGAGTTGTTTTCGTTTCATACTGTATGTCTATTTGATTGTTTTTGGAAGGCAGAATGAACAAAATACAGCAATCCAAGTAGTCCCTTTATTTTTACTTTTTACAGAGCTCACCGTGTGGTATGAGTTACATGTTAACTTTACTCACCAGGTAGATACGATTACAGCGATACCAAGTTTATACATTGTGTCACTGGGATGGAGTGAATCCGCTGGACCACCACAAGTGGTGGTATAAGCCACATCAGGGAGCAGAGACTAATGAGTCTCCCGGTTTTTCACCAGGGCCTGCCGCAAGGCCAGTTGGATTTGTGCGCCGAGAAACTCACAGGTCACTACCCCTGACGCGACTTGCTTGCAGTGGCAGCACGGTTGGAGTATGGGACAGAATTGCAAGGCACAGATGTGGTTAGGGATAGGCAATAAGGTCAGGGCACTAAATCACACCAAGGATCTGGCAGAGTACTCAGGCAGAAGGCAGAAGATATGGGGTCAGCGCCCCGTGATTAACAAATCACTGGTGCGCTAGCCCTTTGAATTTCACAGAGCCGACATGCGTGCGCCCTAGGGAGCAGGGATGCGCATTGGCACAGATCAGAGGACGCAGCAGAGCAGGAGCAAGGAGAGGTGAGCAGGAGCAAGGAGAGGTGAATAACTAAAGTTCTGGACAGAGGCGGCACAAGTGAGCCCACGGCCCAGCATGGGGGCCAAGGTACGAATCGTGACAGTACCTCCTCCATAGGCCCTACCCCTGTTTTTGGCCTGGTGGAAATTTAAAAAAAGATCCGAGCAAGAATTGACCTCAGGTTCCCAAGACCCTTTTTCCCGCCCGAACCCCTCCGTCATCCGATAGTATCGATTCCCTTTAATGGTCTTCTCTGCCATATTTCTTTTCCCTCATAGTTCTTTTGGGCTTTGACCTCAGGAGACTGAGCGGGGTTTCTTCTGAAAAAAGGGGGCTGGGGGCCAGCACTTGGGGAGTGAACAGGAAGGAGTTCGGGATGCACATAGTGGAGGGGGGGGAGCTGGTACGCGACCTTTTTTATGCACTGAATGACCTCGAATGGAAAAGGGAACGATCGTATTTTTAGAGGAAGGGGTAAGTCAAAAATAAGTCCATAGTGATAGGGTCAAGGGTCGCTCCGGAAGGGGCAGAGGTTACAACGGGCAAGCATTTGAACAAAAAGTTTTTTGGGGGCACAAGTGACACTTTAGAGAACAAAGTATTTGACAACTTGTGCCCCAAAATAATAATGCAATATAAATAGTAAAAATTTTCAGTTTGCGGGTTCCTGGTCAGCAATTTTGAATGCCCCCAAAATTCAGGTTTCCTCTTCTTAAGGCGAAAAAAAAGGGGTTTTCCCAAAGGGGAACCCGCTGGAGTCAAGGGAGCAGCAGTAAATCAGACACTCAAGGGAATAATTGAAGTCTGAGTCAAGACCAGCAATATCAGAACCGGGAGGGGAGCATCAGCCTTGATTTATTGTCCACAGGTCTAAGTGAGCAATAAATCAAGAATGAAAGAAGAGGCCCTGGGGTTCCCAAGGGTTCGAGAGTCTTATGAACCATGTAGAATTAACGGGGTGATGGGCAACTTTTAGCAGATCCCCAATTTCTACATTTCACAATTCTCGTCCCAATAGCATAATTTTCTTTGGGGGGGAAAAGGTTTGGAAAAAACCTGCGGGTGAGGGTTTCCCCCTTAGAAGTTTTTTGAGTTAGGACACCCCCACCCCCACAGATGAGGCTCCACCTCATGGAAGAATTTTTTTTGCGGACCCAGACACAACAAGACGGGTGCAGAGGGAAATTCAGACTTCAGGTGCGAGAAAAAACCTCTTCTTCTTCTGCCCGACAGAGTTTGGGGTTACCATTCTTTTTGGGAAGCTTCCTATGGTGGCACCATGTAACAAGGAGAAATGATGTCGGTATTATTTGCGTACCCTGAGAATCGTTGTATTTTCAAATCCGCCAGGGGCCCGTGGGGAGGGGGACATCTAGAAGCCCAAGGCCTTTTTTTTGGCTTTCAGTATGTCAAGCAACTATCCCCCCCAGAATCACACTGCGGGGGTGCTGATGGAGACAGAGAAAAATCCCTCCTCCCCCTCACCATTTAGATGCTCGGGCGCAATTGACTATGACATCTAAGGGGTTTAACTGGCAGAAACTGAAGTAAACAAGGTCTTGGTTTTTAGCACATTAACCCGCTTAAAATAGTGGGTTTTAACTTCAAGCCAGATATGTTCCTGATGTAGCGATACATCAATTTGCGGCAACCCCTTTTTGACTAAAATGTACCATATGTCCAAAAAGTAGGGAAGGGGTTGATTAAGTTAGAAGAGGAGGGAAGAATTTTTTAGAAGTTTCTTGCCTGTCCTTCCTGCAACTATCCGGAGTCCTATATTCCCCCTGGAAGTCTTAATTCGTGTTCCTCAACTTCAGTCCTCAGGCCCACTCACTTCAGTTTTTTTGAATTTCATTATATTTTACAGGGGTATAATTATTGTCAGGATTGTTGGGGTACTTTAAAACGACCTGTTGGTGGGGCCCTTTAGGACAAAATTTTGGAACATAATGATTCCAGATGTTGGCCATCTGTTGTCCCAGACTCAAACATTTAGAAAAAAGGACATGTTTAATGAACACTATTTTACTGGATGCTGGATTTGATCATCCATCCCCAGGGGGCCCCTGTTTTAAAGCGCAAATGTTTAATTTTGAGTTTTTTTGGGTTTATAGGGGGAATATTGCATTGAGTTGGTACAAAGAAATTGCCAACTCAACACAACTCAAAAAGGTTAATGGTGGACATATATGTGTTTACTATTAAACCTAAAAAGTGGCCTTGGGCAAATAATACAATTTCAGCCAACAATAAAAAACAATGTAAAATCTGTAATATAATCTAAGACATAATCGGAGGGAAAATCAAAATAAAAAAAGCTATTTAAACATTCTCTAATTTTTATTTTTTGCGAGGATGGATAGAGATGTGTGTGCAAGAGTGACATCAAAAACTATTAGCTGATTGGTAAGTAATCCACTCCTCCGAGATCCAGTAATCGATGGGCTCTGACATTAACTAAGGAAGATGAAAGGACTTGTGAGCTCCATAGCTTTTAGGCACTGTCTAATTGCTGACTGCTTGTTCTTCCAATCTTGCAGTGTACTTTTGATGTCATAATATCATTAGTTACTAGTAATGACTTTAATTTTTTTCTGGAAAATGAAGACTTGATTAAGTTTTTCCATTTGGTAACTATGTGCAATCTACCTCTTTCCTGCTCAAGTATAACGTGTCATGGATTTTCCTACCCTGTCCCTCTTTAGACTCTTCCTAAAAACTAAATACTGTGAGACAACACAGCCCTCCTTAAACGTTATTCACATTGGCCACCTATAGGCTATAATTAGAGATGGGCGAATTTCTCAAAAATTCGATTCGGTCACTTCGCCGAATTTTCCGACAAAATTTGTTTCGTTCCGAATTACTTCGGCGCGAATCGCGTTAAAAAGCAGCTATTTCCAGGCTGCACAGAGCCTGCAGGGTGCTGTAGAAGTTGTGCCAGCTTAAAAATTCAGAGGGTGCTTGGTTTGGTCTTTATACAATGTTGTGTTTTAGTATGACACGCACATGACTGCCGCCGCTCTTAGAATCGCTTCACTATAAAATTCCATGGGCACTTAAGAGGGCAAAACTTAAGTGCCTGATAAAGTCATGCCAGCAAAAGCTGGAAAAAAACAAGCTGAGAGCTCAGGTGGCAACATTAGTGACAGAGTGTGGGGGTGACGGCGGCAGCCACAGGGAGCATGAGGGCAGGCAGTGGCACAATGACATTTGGAGGGGGCAAAACACGAGGAAGCCACAGAGTGTCACAATGACTGAGAGCGGAGGTCACGGCGGCAGCAGTATGACGTCAGGCAGTGGCACAATGACATTCTGGAGGTGGCAAAACAGGAGGAAGCCACAGAATGGCACAATCACACAGTGTGGAGGTCACGACAGCAGCAGCTGAGATCAGGCAGTGGCACAATGACATTCTGGAGGCGGCAAAACAGTATTAGGGCCCCAGATGCACAATCACACAGTGTGGAAGGTCCACGCGGCAGCAGTATGAATCAGGCAGTGGCACAAGGGAAGGTAACCATTCTGAGGCGGCTAAACAGTATTAGGCTCACAGAGTGTGCACAATCACACAGTGTGGAGGTCATGGCGGCAGCAGTATGAGAACAGGCAGTGGCACAATGACTTTCTGGAGGCGGCAAAACAGTAGTAGGCCACAGAGTGGCCACAATTGATACATTGTCGGAGGCGTCACGACACAGCAAAGCAATGAGATCTCAGGCAGTGCCCAGATGACATCTGGAGGCGGCAAAACAGTATAGGCCACAGTGTGTACAATCACACAGTGTGGAGGTCCGCGGCAGAAGTATGAGATCAGGGCAGTGACACAATGACATTCTGAGGCGGCAAAACAGTATTAGGCCACAGAGTGGCACAATCACTACAGTGTGGAGTCACGCGGCATCATTAGGGATCAGAGCATGTGGCACAATGACATCTGGAGCGCAAAACAGTATTAGGCCACAGAGTGGCACAATTCACACAGTGGTGGAAAGTCACGCGGCAGCAGTATGAAGGTCAGGCAGTCACAATGACAATCTGAGGCGCGGCAAAACAGTAATTAGCCACAGAGTGCACATCACTACAGTGTGGAGGTCACGACAGCAGCAGCATAGACAGGCAGTGGCACATATGACATTCCTGGAGGCGGCATAAACAGTATTAGTGCCCACAGAGTTACACAATGATACAGTGTGGAGGTCACGAGAGAAGGCAGCACTGAGATCAGCAGTGGCACAATACATTCTGGAGGCGGCAAAACAGTAATTAGGCCACAGAGTGGCACAATCACACATGTGGAGGTCACGGCGCGGCAGCAGTATGAGATCAGCAGCGTGGCCAACAATGACATTCTGGAGGTGCAGGCAAACAACAGAAGTAGGCACAGTGTGGCAACAAATCACACAGTGTGGAGGTTCACGGCCGTCAGCAAGTATGAGGTCAGGCAGTGGCACAATGACATTCTGGAGGCTGCAAACAGTATTAGGCCACAGAGTGGCAACAATGATACAGTGTGGAGGTCACACGACAGCAGCAGCATGAGATCAGGCATGGCACAATGACATTCTGGAGGCGGCAAAACAGTAATTAGGCCACAGAGTGGCACGCAATCACACAGTGTGGAGGTCACGGCGGCAGCATATGAGATCGTGCAGTGGCACAATGACATTCTGAGGCGGCTAAACAGTATCTAGGCCACAGAGTGGCACAATTGATACAGTGTGTGAGTCACGACAGCAGCAGCATGAGATCAGCAGTGGCACAATGAACATTCTGGAGGCCCGGCAAAAAAGTAATAGGCCCAAAAAAAATAAAAAAAAAGAGTGGCACAATCACACAGTGTGGAGGTCATGGTGGGCAGCAGTATGAGATCAGGCAGTGACATTAATGACATTCTGGAGGTGGCTAAACAGTATTAGCCACAGAGTGGCTCAATCACACAATGTGAGGTCACGGCGCAGCAGTACATGAGATCAGGTCAGTAGCACAATTACATTCTGGAGGCGGCTAAAACATATTATGCCACATAGTGGCACAACAACACAGTGTGGAGCCACAAGCAGCAGTATGAGATCAGGCAGTGCACAATGACATTCTGGAGGCGGCAAAACAGTATTAGGCCACAGAGTTCACAATCACACAGCGTGGAGTCACGGCGGCAGCAAGTATGATCAGGCGCGTGGCACAATGACATTCTGAAGGCCGGCAAAAACATTATAAGGCCACAGATGGCACAATCCACACAGTGTGGAGGTAACGAAAGCAGCAGCATAGATCAGGCGTGTGCACAATGCATCTGTAGGTGGCAAACAGAGGAAGCCACAGAGTAGCACAATGACTGAGAGCGAGGTCACGGCGAACAGCAGCATGAAGTCAGGCATTGGCACAATGACACGTGTGGAGGAGGCACGGCAGGAGTCACAGCAGCAGCGCATGAGGTCAGAGAGGGCACAATGACATCTGGGTTGCAAAACAGGAGGCGAAGCCACAGAGTGGCACAAATAGACTCGAGAGGGGAGGTCACGGCGGCAGCAGGCATGAGGTCAGGGCAGTGGCACAATGACAACAGTGTGGAGGACATGGCCAGCACCACAGCATGCAGCATGAGGTCAAGAAGTGCACAATGACACAGTGTGGATGTCAACGGCAACAGCAGACAGCATCATGAAGGTCATAGAGTGGCACAATGACAGAGTGTTGAGGTGGGTGCAATACCAGTCCCTGGTAAAGATGTTTAGGTTAGGCAGATTGGAGAAACATCATTCAAGATGTGTGGGCATCAGGCGGGTGGCGGCATCAGAATAGTGGCATGAAGGCAGGTAATTATGAACCCATACTGAATGCCTAAGGCATTGTGTGTGGAAATCCTTGGCCGATCCACGAGCCTGATTCATCTTGACCCAAAGGTACAGTGTTTCCACAATTCCCCGTTGACAAGCGGTTCTCCTTGGGGTAATGATGGCCCCCGCCCACTGAAACACCCGCGTCTGATGCCACACACTGGCCGGCAGACAGCTTCTCCAGTTTTTTTTGTTTTTTTTTTTTTCTTTTCTTTTTCTTTTTTTCTTTTTGGGCAAACTTGGCAAGTTGCGGCCACACATCCAGTTTGGCTGGCACCATAGTCCAGCGGATCTTTCTAACAGGAGGTGGGCAGAGTGCTGTCCAAGTAGCGGCCACAACCCTGTTGGTCAGGGACTGCTCCAGGTCCCTGCTGCTGCTCGCTGCGCTGCTGGCGACTGCCCTCGCTCACTAGGCGGGTGAAGGAAGCTGCTCCATCAAGTGGACTCCAGACTTAGGTTACTACTGATCGTGAGCTGGTAGTCTGCTCCCACCCCCCCACCTTCCCCCAGCAGCCGCTGCTGTAGTACGTGACAGCTGAGGAGACCCCCCGGTCAGACCTGTCCAGAGAGGGACGATGCCGCACATAGGCAGCGCCACTGATTACGGAGGATTTTCCCTATAGTATATGAGTTTGTCTTTCCTCTCAATAGCTGGGAAAAAGGCTCCATTTTGGACCGTTAGCGAGGGTCCAATAGGGTGGAGAGCCAAAAGGTCATCCCTCTGCGGATGCTGACTATTCGGCTGTCACTAGCCAAGCAAATAAGCATGCTGCGCCATCTGCACAAGTGGACTCATAGGGGCACCTGTCTCCATTTCCAACTGTAAAACTGCCACGTCTTGGGGGTCCATCTGCCTCATCTTCCCATCTCCATCCACCCCTCCCCCCTCCAGCTTCTCCTGCTCCTCCTCTCTTGTCACACTGGAGTAGCAAAATCCACTCATCACCAACAATGCTTTCTGATCCAATGTCCACCTCCTCCTCCTCCATTTCGTCCCCACCGACTCATGTGGGCACGAGATTGTAGACTCCACGTCTCCGAGTCCCTCTGCCCAGACAGATTTTTCGGCATCTGTTGCAGGACATGAGCAGTGAATGACGTTATATCATCCCGTAGTCCTGGGCGACTGACAAATAAACATCACCTCCTCGAATTGCCTCAACAAACGGCAGTGTCACGCATGACCGCCACTGGCTGACATCAAAGTTACACAGGGGAGTACTTCTGTCTGCCTGATCATCAAAAATCGTTAATGGTCCTTTCTCAGTTCATACAGTCGGTCCAACATGCAGGCTGGAATTCCAGCGGGTGGAAACATCGCATATCAGAGTGTGTTGGGGAGGCGTTCCTGCCGCTGCAACTCGAGGATGGTGTACACTGGCTTTGTACGAATGGATAAAGTGCATGCACATTACCTTGCCATTTTTCAGAAATGTTCGAGATCGGTGGAAGACTTCAGGAACCTTTTCACAACCAGAAAGAACACGTGCGCCATGCAGGCGCATGTACCATCCCTCCTCGGTGCAGCACGACACCATGTTCCTCCCATTGCGGTCCCCCATGGTTCCGATTTGCAGTTAGCGCGGAAAATGCCACACATCATGTTCTTGCTTGCATACGCGGAGCAGTTTCCTCCCCTGTTTGACTTCGTTCAGCCGAGGCAATCCAGGTGTAGAACTGCGTGACACGCGCTGTGCCCTACACATTGGTATGGAAGGGACCAGTACTTGTGGAGGCTGAGATGGTGTGTGGTGGAGGATGAGGAGGCGGACATTGGCCGCAGGTGCAGCAGTTTGACAACGTGAGGAGAAAGCGGCGTCTCCTGTGCCAAAGTGGTGTTGGTGTGCCTGGGCTGGAAGCACATTCCACCCAGTGGGCTGTAAAGGAACATGTACTGGCCCTGACCGTAGTTACAGGGTTCCAGACTCCGCGCTGCCGAGCACCTGGAACCAAACGCTAAGCTCAAGGACTGACCACCCTTTCTGTTTTCCACAATAATTATGGAAGTGCTGTACTCCTTTTTTGGAAAAGAAATTATGGCTTGGACTCCCATCTCTGCTCGGCACAGCCATTAGTTCTCTGAATGCCGGTGAGAGTCCACCATTTAGGAAAGGGAGGGACTGCAGACCAACAACTTGGACAGGAGCACGGTCAGCTGCAGCACCTTAGGATGGTTGGACGCTACTATTTAGCGTTCTCTGCAATCAGACCCGCTGAACGACTGCTGGCTCATGAGTAGCTATGAGCAGGAGCTCTGGACCGGGAGATGAGTCAAAGAGAAACAGCTCCCCCTTCTAGCAGAGGTGGTGTAGCCATGACTGCTGCAATGGCATGCGTGCCACTGGGCGCTGCTTGCTGTTGCTGCGGCGGCAGATGGACCACCACATCTGGAGCCACGTTTCACCCAGGCCCACCGATGGTGAGCGCTGCATAGTGTTGACGCAGGGCCGTGGTGCCAACATGTAGCTTCCTGGCCACGCTTCACTTTCTGCCACAGATTCTACATATACCCATATGTCGGGCTCCACCGGTGTATTTAGCCAAGAATCTGGCACACCGGCCGATTATCGATTTTACCGCTACCGCTCCCGCACTGAGGTGACTACTGCCGCCGCTGGCCGCGCTGAGCCCCTGTGCTGCTACTTTCTTGGTACCTGCATAGCGGGTTTTTATCCCGTGGCCGAGCTATCTGCTCCCGACCTCTCACACTGCTGACTATCCTGCAGATCTGTCACAGCCAATCACGACCCACTTAGTCTATGCTGCGCTGCTGCCTGATGCGCGCAAGCTGACGCCCTCTCTCCTGATTGATTGATGAAGCCCTTGCCACCCCGGCTCCAAGTGCGGTCCGGCTACATCATCATCTATTTGTGTTTTCATCGTCACTGCTTGTCCACATCACCTGATTCTTGGTATCGCCGAGCTGACTTTCTCACTAACATGACCCTCCCATGATCCTACTCTCCCATCTATACTTTGCCGCTACTTTGAAGAAGCAGGCGATATTGGCCCCATTTCTTCCTGCCAAGTAGCTGCTTACTGCCCTCCTCAAATTTTTGCATCCCACTGCTATTAGTGCCGCTGTAGCCCAGAACTACATATTAGATCTCTGGCTGAGGGAACCGGATGGGACAGAGGCGGGCTGAGGAACAGGTGGGGCCGCTGACCCGCTCCCTGCCATGCCAACTAATGGTGTGTCTGAGTCCCACCGACACTTGGCTGGGGTTTGTCAGATGTCATCTGGGAGGAAGAGGATGACCTATCCACCAATCAAGAACCCTTGGGGTGCTGAACAACACACGGCCGCTAGATGACAGCGGCAGTTGTGGCCTCACCGAGTGACCACTGCTCGACGTCCCCTTGCTGTGCTGCGACCTGGGCCTGTTCCCAGAATGTTTGTGCCACTGCCGACTCGCAGGTGCAGAGCCTGCCACCTCTCTGTCTTGACATAACTGTTTGTTTCTAAAATGTACAGACACCTGTTTGATGAGGATATCTGTATAATAAATATACACCATGTTTTTTGACTCCAAATGAACCCAGTAACAAGCTTGGTAACCCTTGTGATATAAATTGCGCTCCACATAGGCCCTAGTGAAAATTTACTTGCATGATTCGTTTAAAAACACTGGTGTGTTTTTACTAAATGTAAAAAGCACAACAGGCTTAATTAACCTTCGGACATGAATTAGGCCTACAGGTAAAAATGTATATATTTGTTGGCTGTTGAAAAAGACGTTTAATTTTTTTGTTCCACACACCAGCAAAACAACGCTTACTTAACCCTGGATGTAAAATTGGCCAAAGAATTGATCCGACAGACTAGTAGCTTGTAGGCGATGTTAACAATTGCGTGTGTATCTACACCACATATCCAACAAGAGATAACAGTTGTAATTTAAAACCTTTGCAATGTGAATTAGGCTATACGGAAAATAATTTATATAATTTGGCGTTGAAAAGGAGCGGTTTTATTTTTGACAGCACACCAGCAAAACAACCTAATAATCCCTGGATGCAAATAGCGGCAAAGCGAAATTGAGCCGCACAAACTAGTGCTTTGTAGCATGGTTACAATTCGGGTTTTTCTACGCCACACACTATAATACAGTTGTAATTAACCTTTGGCTTGTGAGATTAGGTACAGGAGAAAATTATATATTTTGGGGTTGAAAAAGACCGGTTTTATTTTGTCCAGCACAACCAGCAAAACCGCTTAATTAACCCTGGAGGAAAAATGCGCCAAAAGAATTGAGCCCCACAAACTAGTAGCTTTGTAGCGTGTTTACAATTGCGTGTTTTCTCACGCCACACAACAAGAGAAACAGTTGTAATTAACCTTTGTTTTGTGAATTAGCTTCAGTAAAAATTATAAATATATGTGGCGCTGAAAAAGACGGTTTCTTGGGTCACACACCAGCAAAACAACGCTATTAACCCCTGGATGTAAATTGCGCAATAGAATTTGAGCACCCAAAAATGAAGTGTATTTGTATATGTAAAAAACGCTGTTTCTTTAAATGAAAACAACAGAACTGGCTTAGATTCCCCACTTGATATTGAATGTGATAGCAGCTGCAGTGGACGCACACTGGATTTCAGATCCAATACCCCAAAAAATTAGAAATAGAACATTAAAAGGAAAAAAACAGTTTCCCACCCCCTCTGAGAACAAGCTGGAGACACCCCACAGAAATCGCTATATAAAAAATCAATCTTCAGTAAGAGCTATCAGCCGCGGCAGCACCTTGCCCTGATGAGCACAGTGAGAAGAAGTGGTGACTCCCGCGTCGCGCCCAACTTATATAGTGTCGGTGACGAGTCACAGAATCCCGCCGGTCCTCTTATTGGCTTCACTCTGCACAAGTCTGCAGGCTATTGGCCCTTCTCCTCCCAGAGTGCTTTGCCCATGAAGCGCCAATGAGCTCGCATCCATTTATATCAATCAAAGCACACTTCGTTCACCCGAAGTACCCCAAAAGTTCAACTTCGTTCCGAACCGAAGTTTTCCTGACATATTCTATCGAAATCCACTTCGTTAGAATCGATTCACCCATCTCTAGCTATAATGGCATTTGTTTAATTGATATTTCATAACCTTGTCTATGGCTTCAATTAAAAGCATGCTTCAATCAATCGTAGGATATTAAGGCTTCTGTATAATAGACACATCATAAAAAAATATTAAAAAAGCTAATGATGTATTTGTTTAACAGTTGCCTGTGACTGATGCCATACAATGCTATCCATTACATATGGACCGCCATGATAAAAAAAAGTATATTTTCAATGTTTACAATTATTACAATTTATAATTATTATTATTATAATAATTATTTAGTCTATGTCAGGAGTTAATCCTCTGTGCCAACTGCAAGTTTGGCATAGGGTCTTGCTGTTAAACAGAGCCTAAGGAGCCTCTGATCTTTACCCCCAACCTCTGAAAGAGGGCTTGGACTGTGCTGCAAGGCAACTCCCAGGTTGCTATCACTCGCGGTGGCGGTTGGCATGTAGGTGAGGTGCAGGAGCATAAGGCACAGGGGGTATATTATTCTTCTTTTGGTTATGTCAATATGGTCAGGGCATGTGGCATTCTATCTTAGTCTAGGACAATGGCAGAAGGTCAAGACAGGTGAAGCACTGGAAAATCATCCATGAAACTAGCTCTGTAAACACTATGAGCAACATGTCCCATTAGGGCTGCACCATTATTTTTTTGGTGTATTTTGCACCAAAAAACTGTTGACGTCATATTCTCTATATAAATGAACTGTCCTACACCAAAACTAGGTGCATTTTATACCAGACATGACACTTTTGAATGCGCCTAAAGTAAGCGCATCATATATGCTAGCAATGATATGTACCTTTTTTTTGTATATGCCTAAATTAGGCGCATTAAATATGCTATACATGGCTTACCACATGCCAGATTTTTGACAGATTAATTTATTCAGGCGCATTATACACTTGTTTAATGCGCCTTAAAACTGATGTAGAAGCACCTCTTTTCTGACATGTCGCCCTATAAGTACAACTATATGGCAAAGGGGGCTGGGGAGAGGTCCTTCTAAACACAGTCCTATACCCCAAAGTGGCTTTGACTAGTTAGAGAGAGAGAACAGCACATGTTGATGCTTTAAATTGCTGCACATATACTCCCCCTAGAGAAGAAATAGCCAGGAAAGCAGAAAGGTACAGAAGCAAACCCCTAGCTACTAAACTGCTTCTACCTGTTTTGATCAGTAACTGGCTAAATGGATAGCTCAAAGGACCACTTTTTTCAGCCTCTGCTAGCAGAAAAAGCCTAGAAGACATAGTACATAGAATCATGCTAAGGAAATAAAAAAGTGTGATGTTAGATCCATTACATTTCTAACAGATAGGTCTACATATAGGGAATGCATTGTCTTATCATTAAAAATTAATGGTCCCCCCCCCCCCCCACCCCCCCCAAAAATTTGGGGGAAAACCCCCCCCCCCCCACCCCCCCCCGCCCCCCCCCCCTCCACCCCCCCCACCCCCAAAAAAAAAAAAAAAAAAAAAAAAAGGGGGGGGGGGGGAAAAAAAAAAAAAAAAAAAAAAAAAAAAAGTAATAAAAAAAAAAAAAATTTATAGTTTTGGAATGAAAATGGGAGGGATGTTGATAGTTGTGGTGTATATATGATTTGGTGAGGTTGATTGTTGTTGTTTAATTAAATTTTTTTAGTAATGTTTTATGAATTTATTTATTAATACTTTATCACTAGTATTAGAATTTTGCCTTTGATTTGTAAAAACAAAATTGATTAGATTTAATTGGTAATAGTTAATGTATTCTAACATCAATATTAGATCTCTCGACTTCAAAATAGTTTTAGTTTGTATCTACACTATCCTCTGTATCAATGAGATGTTAACTATCAATATAGCTCAAATTATCTTATTGTTGGTACTATTTCTGGTGACATAAACCTAAATGCTACACATGACTTCCAATCTCTTTTTTTAGGAACATGATGTATGATGTTTGGAACATCTAGTAATTTTTTTATTTAGTATACTCTCTTTTGACGCTATAGCATTATATCAAGAGAACTCTGACAGTTATTGGGAAAGTGCATGTAACCAGCTTGTCGGACTGCGATAACCTATGCCCACAGTAGAGTTTAATTTAGGCCCACCATACAGCTACACATTACATTTTCATTCTATAATTTTTTTTTCTTTCATCTGAGGATATTATACGCAGTTTAGAAAACAACTTCAAGTCTCCCATGCTCAGGGCCCAATCGGGTTTCCAATATTGCCCTGGGTCATCCAAACCTGCAGCGCTGCATCTGTATCTGTGTGAACATGAAAGTTTTTGCAATAGATGCTATTCCACTCAAAAGTGACAAGTTTGACAGTTAAAAACAGGTCCTCTTGTCTGTCCTTCCACCTTTCCACTACATTAAACATGTACCTGAAAATGGTTTGGAGACCAGCAGTTTATCATTTGCAAAGAAAATATTCCAGAACAAAACAGGTTGTGTGGGATAGTCTCATACACATACATTTAAAAATCTAGAGATGGCGATTTCTCAACAAAATTCTATTTCTTTGACTTGCCGAAATTTTCCGAAAAAATTAATTTCGATCCAATTGCTATCGGGACCAGTGTATAGCGATACGTTGGCTATCGACATCGGGCGATAGTCGATAGGACGGCCATCATCGAAAAGGTTTTTCGATAGACAGATAGTCGATTCATCTCCGATGACCATTAAAGTCTATGGGAGAGCAAACAACACCTTCATTCTTACACTCCAAACGCTCCAAACAGGGCTGGAGAAGCTTGAATTAACTCCACAACATTCAAATGGATACCTGAATACATCTTAGGCACAACAACTTAGACGTATAAAAAGCCACAGAAATAAAGTCACACACCATTCACTATCCCTGTCTTGACCACAGCATGACACCCTTAAACCTGCTCACCCCGAAAACTTAAAAAGTGCCAGAATGCAGTATTATATGAACCAACATATCTTTCTTACTAGAACTGCGGACTCTATTCTGTAATATCCCTGTCCTGGAACGCAGCATGACACCTAAAAACCTGCATGACCCACAGATTAAAAGTGCCGGAAGGACAGTAGTCTCTTAGCAATCACCATTTTTAGTTGAACTGTACACATTGACAAACCTTTCCTGGAACGCCAGCATGAGCCCTTTAAACCATTCTCTGACCCTCACAGACCTCTAAAAAGTGCCGGAAAATTTTGACGTCTTTCAAACCACCATTTAATGAACTGGACATTGACTAGAACTGTCCTGGACCGCAGTATGACGCATTAAACCTGTCTGACCCCCCATATTAAAGGTGCCGAAAAGGAGTCTTTTCAACCACCATTGTTAATGAACTGGCATTGAACCAAACCCGGTCCTGGACCGCAGTATGACCATTAAACCTGTCTGACCCCCAATTAAAAAGTCCCGGAAAAAGGAAGCTTTCAACCACCATTTTAGTTCAACTGGACATTGACAAACCCGGGTCCTGGACCGCAGCATGACCCTTAAACCTTCTGACCCACAGATTAAAAAGTCCCGGGAAAAAAAGGAGTCTTTCAAAAACCCAAATTTTAGTTGAACGGGACATTGACAAACCTGTCCGGACCGCAGATGACCTTAAACCTGTCTGACCCACAGATTAAAAAGTGCGAAAAGGAGTCTTTCAACCACCATTTAGTTGAACTGGACATTACTTCCCTGTCCTGGGCCCAGTATGACCATTAAACCTGTCTGCCCCCCAGTTTAAAAAGTGCCGGAAAAAGGAGTCTTTCAACCACCATTTTAGTTGAACTGGACATTGACTATCCCTGTCCTGGGCCACAGCATACCCGGGGCCGGAGTTACAGTGGTGCGGTGAGAGCCCAGGTTTGGCGTCTGTCAATCTATTAACACGCAGGTTAAAAATGCCCTGATGACGCGGGCAACGAAAACTGTAGTGCTGAAGCAGAGTGCGGAAAGTGTGAGAATTTCCAGCCTTTTTCAGTACAAGTCAAACCTGGTAGCGCTTGCCCCCGTTATGAGTGCGGACCATTGAGCTTTACTTGGAAATACTGGTGGTTAACGCCCCGTTCCCCCCCAGGTGCCCTTTTTTCTTGGCATTCTTTTTTTCATTTTACTCAAATGCTGAGAAATTGTCTCTGTACTTTGTTCCTGTCCCTCTCCTACTCCATGTCCTCTAATAACCACATCTGGTCAAGTTTTCCTGTACCATCCCTTGTACAAATTTAAGGAATTTTTTTAACAGCTAAATTTTGTACATGCAATTTTTTAGTAGTTCAATTTTAGAAAACACATTTTTAAAAAAGGATGGAATCCCACCATGTCTTTGTTTCTCTTTTTTAATTGTATTAAATGGGTTGTCTCAATTTACCAGGGGATTGATAGCTATGTTAAGATTTGCAAAAACAAGTCATTTTGCAAATATGTGTCCATTACAGTGTCCTACCTATCCTAGATTCATTACAGCACATCACCCTTGAGCCACTTTGGATAATTGTGAAGAACAAATGTCTGTTAGAAACACATTTTTTTATATAGGACGTGTAGTTTAGGCTGCATTTCAAGCAAAATGCCCCAAAAATTCAAAGCTTGCCCTTGAGCCACTTTGGACAATTGTGAAGACAAAATGTAAGTTAGAAAAACAACATTTTTTGGTAATAGACATGTAGTATTGCTGCATTTCAAATGCAAGCATGAACCAAAAAACATTATTAAAAATGGACTTCCAGCCATGTTAAATTGTGAGAGAGGAAATGCCTACTTAGAGCCACATCTTACTGTTTCAACGGCCATTAATTATTGCTGTATCTCACGCTAATGACCCAAAATTATAAAAATGATCTTTCTCAGCCATATTTAAAATTATGAGGGCAGAAAATGCCACTTAAAAACCCACTTTCTGTAAAAAGACCATAATTATAGCTGTATCTCACAGCAACCATGACCTCAAAAAAATTGTCTATGCGAAAATTTCTTAAGATTAAAGTGAGTAAATGGAATATTTTGGTGTTGTCATAAACACCTTGCTGTCTTTTACAGTCTCCTCACAGCAAAACCAGCAAAATGAACTGTTGGAAAAGAGAATAAAAATTGCAGTAAGCAATTGATCATTTTAATAAAAAATTTTTCAAGAGACCATTTCTGTTTGAGAGGAATGTGAAGTAGACCGGCAACTATCGGTTGGGACCTCGGCAATTGGGGCCAAACATCATCAGAGATCCATGCTGGATTCTTTGATGAAAGTCAAACGATCACATTATCTGTGGAAAGCCGATGCGTTTGTCTGTAATGACTCCTCACCAGCTGGCTGAAGGTCCCGTCTAGATATGACGCTGGCTGATGGCAGAATCACCTCTATGGCGTGAGAGCCAGCTAGGGCCATTTTCGTCCATTTTCGGATTACCAGAAGTATATTCGGGTCGGAACACATCAAAAACATCGGCTTGTGAGACGCAGATTGTCGTGCTCCATGATCTTTAGATGAG
This sequence comes from Phyllomedusa bahiana, assembly GCA_025379985.1. NCBI lineage: Eukaryota > Metazoa > Chordata > Amphibia > Anura > Hylidae > Phyllomedusa > Phyllomedusa bahiana. Next base: position 15,198 of record JAODAL010014553.1, on the reverse strand, counting down.
TCTATGTGTGTCGGATGTGTGCCCTGCATGCATGCGTTGGTGAGGTGTTAAACAAAGATTGCCAGTAGGTCACCCATCTAGGATTCTGCCACCTGCACTGCTGCTGCCGCTCGCATACTTGGCAATCTACTGCTGTCACGACGCTGATGTTGTTACACCAATGACATTTGGGGGACGTTGAAGCAGAGCACAGATGTCTCCGGTTGATCAATAGGCAAGGTCTCCCATTTTGTTACTTACTCTTATTTGGGTGGGTGGAGAGGAAAGTGCGGAGTTTGGTTTTGTTACCGGGGTCAAGGAGGGTGGCCACACAGTTAACTGTTGTTCATTTTTGATGGGCCTATTGCGAGCGATAAATGTTGGAGGAAATGGGTGCATCCAAAGCATACATGTGAGAGATGGATAACTTGTTTTCCCAAGCCTCTGGGTCGGAGGGGCACTAGCAAACTGATCTTCTCTTCTTCTCCACCGCCTCTAATTCGCGCAACCTCTTTTCAAGGCTAGGGACGTCGGGTAACATCGGTGTCTAGGAATACTCCTCCTCTCCTCTCCGCTGCCTCCGGCAAGCTTCATCACTGCCCTGACTTGGCTGAGATGATGCTACCCTGAGAGCTGATGCCGCACTTGCACTAGCTTGGATCCCCGAACCACTGCCTAATGGAAGACGATGAATGTGTGAACGTGGGCCCTGTGGATTCTGACGGAGAGAAAGGCTCGTGTCCGGCATCTGTGTCCGTCTTCTCTTCCATCGCTGGCGGGACTGTTGTTTTCAGAGTGTCCAACGATCGTTCCAGAACTAAGATCACCACTCAATGCTCATCTTGGACATAGGGCATTGTCCGCACTGACCATTGTTGGTGGCTTTTCATAAAAGGAAAGGATGTGAGAGCTCTTTTAACCTGCCTCTCACTCTCGGTGGCTCAAACCGAGGTCAGATAACGTGCTTGTCAGGCCATGTGTCACTTCATACTGCGTATGGATGCGCTGCTGACAACAAATCGCTGGGCATGTGGAGGGGGAATTCCGGTGTTGCCACGTCAACAATGAGACGGTTGAGGGACCGAGCTGGGCTCAACGCAGCCAGGGGGGATGAAGCGGGTGCGAACGGGGCAAGTGGGAACTTAGACTTGGGGCCTTCCCAGCGGGCACCCAAACCCGGGTTAGCTCTTTAAAAAATTTTGGGACAAAGGTTCATGACTGTGCTCCAGCCACCGATCTTGGGGGCGGCCAGCGGGTTTCGCCCATTATCGACACCACCTTGCCTGGCACAAGGTTTTGTCCCCCAGCCACGCCCCGGGTCTCGTTGCGGAGGCGCCACACCCTTCTACCTGTGTTGGGCGTCCCAAGACAATTAATTTCAACAGGGGCCTGGTTTCTCGGGGCCGTGAGCCCCCAAGGCCCTTTGGGGGGAAAAGAACCCTGCACCATCCCTCGGTTTTGAAGAGCGGCCCGGGCCCCTAACCCAAAAACCCCCAGGGCATCCCCCCACCCACCCAGTGAGGCTTCACGGAAAAATTTGCGGCCTTTGGGCCCGTGCTTACTAGTCCGTGTCAGTGGCAAGGGACTTTTCCGGCCACAGATCAGCAACGCGCTTAAAATTTTAGATACACGGGGGCTGGCTGGGGCAGGGAGGCTTTTCTGGAAAAAGAAATGCCCGCTCGGCATCTGGTTTTGGGGGGACAGGGCCATACGTGGGGGAAAATCTTGCCCACCAAAGGAAAGGCCTTTTTCCAAGGCCCAAAAACCCTCAATGTCAAACATCGGCTTTGGTTTTGGGATGGTTTGAGTTAAAAGGGTTTTTTTCTTCTGCTCCAAACCCCTGGAAGCAGAAGGTGGTTAATGGCCCGTCGGCTTTTCAGGTCGTCAAAAAGGCAAAGGAAAAGGGGGTAGGTGGGTCTCTTGGTGCGGGTGAATCGGCGACGGGGGAGCGAAGCGGGGGGCTTCCCAGATCTTACTCTGAGGACATGGGCGTGGGAAACGCTTGGGGGTGGCGGAGGGGGCGGGACGGGTTGTGCAGTGGTTGGGGCCCGCGTCGGTTGGGTTTTTTTTTTTGGCCAAGTGTTCCTCCATTTCAACTCATGCATTCGCTGAGTGACTAGACATTTGGGGGTGGTTAACCACCTAAGGTTTTTGCCTTTTCTTAGGGTTTTTATGGCAAAGGGGCTATGCATCGCTGGGTGAATCAGGGGCTTGCTCAAAGAAGGCCAGGCTTGAGAGGCCCTGGACCTTTTTGAGGGCGATAAGGAGGACGGGTTTGCGTGCCGGGCTGGGGGAATCATATCAGGGGTTTCTGGACCGCCCTCCCTTTTTGAGGGGGGAACCCGACTGACACACCCATGTTTCCCCCCTCACCCAGTGAGAAGGCTCGCAAGAAAAATTCTGCTAAAAAGACCACGTTGGATCTGCAATGTCTATCATCTGGGGGCTACAAAAAAGAGGGACTGCAAGGCGTTCCCGACCGCCGGGATTTCTGCCGATTGCCCGGTTCTTTTCCTCCTTGTGGCATCAGTAACTGGGCCAGAGAGAGAAAATCATCCTATTTGGCTTTGATCTTTTAACATGCTTTTGCCCAACCCATTTGTCATCAAAGAGGGCTTCGAAAATGAATTTCCACAGTGGTGGGGACACAGTTGCATTTGGGCTGTTTTGTGGCGGGTGCTGGGGATGCGATGACAAATTTGTGGCCCCTGACGGGAGCGGGAGGAAACTGTGGGTGAGGTTTCATTAAACCCCTGAATACAGATTGGGGACGCTGTTCTATGAGATTTACGGGCCCTGGACCCCGATGACAGGTGGGCCTAACTGATGATCCCCTGGCATACGTGTTTTCCCCGCATGGAAGAGCACTTCTCTCGTTCCTCTCCTCCATGTCCTAACCCCCCCCTTTGTCGCTTTCCCCCTGATTTCGCTCCATTTCGAAAAAACAAATTTGAGAAAGGGATGGGAAAATTTGGGGAATTCTTTTTAAAAGATGGCAAATCACAGCTATTCTCAAATCCCCCAAAACAAAAAAAAATTTCTGGGTTTAAATAAACTGCAAGAGATCTATCAATTTAACAAAGCTGGCCCGGGCCAAAAATGAAAAAACACGTAATCGAAATGTTTCGGATAATAAAAGGTATTTTTTGGCATACAAATTTACCCTGTGGTAAACACACAATTGCTGGATTCAAATTTTTAATGAAGGTGGCTTATCAACAAATCTGGACGGGCAAAAAGGGAAAAAACACGTTTGAATGTATTCATAAAAAAGGTATTTTTTTGGGACCTTCAAATTACCTGTGGGGACAAAAAAAAAGCAGTATTCACATTTAAGTGCAAGGGCCTCAAAGAACAAACTGTATAGACCAAAGCAAAAAACAATATCTTAATGTATTCGGAAATAAAAGGTATTTTTTGGCACCCATCAAAACACCTTGGGAAAAAATAATTGTGGGTTCAAATTTAACTGCAAGGGGCTCTATCAACAAAATTTGGGCTGGGCAAAAAATGCAAAAAAAACGTATTTAAATTTTTCGGGTAATAAAAGGTTTTTTTTGGCACCTATCAATTCACCTGGGTGATAAAAATTGCAGTATTCACATTTAAGTGCAAGGTGCCTCAAGAAAATGCGTAGTTCACCCAAAATCAAAAAAACACGTACTGTAAGTATTCGGGTAAAAAAAGGTATTTTTGGCACTTCAATTCACCTTGTAAATACAAAATTGTGGGTTCAAATTTAACTGCAAAAAATTGGGTTATCAACAAATCTGGGCGGGAAAAGGAAAAAACCGATTGTAATTTTTTCATATTAAAAGGTATTTTTTGGCCCCATCATTCACCTGTGGTAATTACACAATTGCGGATTCAAAATTTTAAATGCAAGGTGGGTTTCAAAAAAATCTGGGGGGCAAAATGCAAAAAAAAAGTATATGTAATTTATTAGGGTAATAAAAGGGATTTTTGGACCTTCAATTTACCTGTGGAACTACCAATTTCTGAATTCAATTTTAACTGTAAGGGGCTTATCAACAAAATTGGGGCTGAGCAAAAGTGCAAAAAAAAAGTATCTGTTATGTATTCGATAATACAAGGTATTTTTGGACCTTTAATTCACCTGGGTGACTAAAAAATTGCAGTATTCACATTTAAATGAAGGTGCCTCAATGAACAAAAGCTGTAGTGGCCAAATCAAAAGACACGTATCTGAAATTTTTTTCGGATATTACAAGGTATTTTTGGACCCATCAATTGTGCTGTTTGATTCTAAATTTAATACAAGGTGGATTATCAACAAAGGTGGTATGGGAAAAATTTAAAAAGAACACCTATCTGAAAGTTACTGATAATAAAAATGGAGTTTTTACCTAACAAAGAGACCCGCAGTTCAGAAAAAATGTGTATCCTTTAAAAAATTTAGGCTGCCCAATATCCAGGGAAAAATTTCAATAGAAAACTGTTTAAAAAAAGCATTGCAAAAGTTACTCTAAAAAAAACTTGGGAACTTATCCTATTCTTTTAGAGTTGTCTTTCTATAATACAAGATATTTTTGGCACCTTTCAATTACCTGTGGTATATAAAATTTTGATTTAAATTTTAAATGCGGTGGATATTCAACAAAAATGGATGGGGGAAAATTTTAAAAAATAGACCACTGAAATTAATATAATAAAAAAGGGAGTTTTTCACAAAAGAAGAGACCTCAGTAATGGAAATATTTTATAGAAAAGTTAATAATAAAGTTTTGCAATGTCTACACTTGGGCCACATGTATGAGTCCCGCCGGGTCGAGGCGCCGTTTTCCGCCAGTTTTCCGGCGAAATCTGCGCCTGACTTATGCGCGGCCAGGGCGGCGCTCATACATATAAAGTAAAGTCCGCCGCGCCTCGCCAGCGTATGAGGCGAAGTGCGGGGACATGGGCGCTGTGCGGCGCTGCGCCTATGCTTCGCCGTCCAAGGAAGTGCACTCATACATGCGGGTAAAAGTCCGCCGCGCCTCGCCAGTGTGTGGGGTGCAGTGCGGGACTTAGGCGCCGTGCGGACTGCGGCGAGAATCTGTTCCGCTGCGCGACAGGCTGGAGCGGCGAGAAATCATTCCAGATGTCAGAGCGGAGTACGAAGCAACAATCGCCTTTATACAGGCGTTCTACTCTTATTGGGTCTAACTCCTCCGACCGAGGCGAAGAGAAGCAGGATCGGAACATGCGAGGAAGGGGATCGAAGATCGTACAGAAGTCCCCGGGCGCTCCGCTCCGTGCAGCAGGAGTTATTCCCGAAAAAAAATCGCCTTTATAAAGGGGGAAAACAGTGTCAGAAAGGAGCTAAATGTCCCAAAATACACTTCTTAAAAAATAAAATCACTTTCCCAAACTCGAGAACGGCACAATATCAAGAAATATGATATTGGAAATTGCCGGGAAATACAGTAATTCAAATCCTGAAACCTATTCTCATTGGTCGGCATAAACCGGCAAAAAACCAGGTCTGCTTGTCGGAGCTGCCGAGCGCCGCGATTTGGCGAGCCGCGATGGTACATGCCTCGGACTATACGAGCGCGCCGCGTCCCTCCCCGGAACGCCTACACCGGCCCCACCGTGCCCACTGCCCGCCCACTGCCCGCCCCTTCATGCGGGCCGCAGCCGAAAGTGCCGAACGCTGCGTCCGACAGCGGGATTCGGGCTGGGAGGCGCAGTGTACGCCAGAAAACTGGCGTAAAGCCCCTTCATACATGTCCCCTAATCTTTGGGGAATTTTTATCCAGAAATTCTTTATAGAGCTGTCTGTGTTCGCCCGCGGGGGGCCCACCCTCCGCTCCCCCCCGTGACTTTACAGCATAGATGCTCCTTTAAAATTCTCTACCTAACTATATAAAATCTTCCATTCTCTAATCTAACTAAATTGTAAGGACCACAGCTAATAGTAGAGGTTTCTCTGTGAAGAAATAGAATAATTTCGCTGAGCTGTTTGGACACAAGCAAAAGCGCACGTCCTTCTGCTCTGAGAGGGCTGGGAGACACTGAGCTGAACAGGAAACGCTGTTCTATGTAAAACGAGGTCATGTGATTTTCCAGCCAATCGCAACCATACACACCCCAGTCATGACGTCGCACACACAATCTCACCCGCTCTATTCTGTAATCTGATTTGCTGGCCGCCAAAATTACAGGAAGCGCCAAAAAAGGCGCGATCTTAATAGATGATGCACAGATTTTAACCTAAATTATCGCATGATCTAAAAAATCCGATCACCATAAAAATTGTGCCGATTTCAACTTTGTCGATAATAATCGCTCAACACTAATCATAACCTTATCTCCTTCAGTATCACCAATTTTCAGCCTTCTCTGGACACACCTACCCAATGCCCATTCCGAAATCTCCACTCTATAAACACCCCAGGAACCATTGACACCATACGGGCCCCCTCACTGCCCCCAATCTCCTCACTCTCCTGTCCTGACCTGGCTGTTAAACGTTACAATGAAACTCTCTCAACCACCCTGGACATGTTAGCACCACTCACACACCGCACCACCAGAGTCAGATGCTGGCAGCCTTGGCACACGTCTCAGACTCGCCATCTGTAGCACTGTTGCAGGTGTGCTGAGCATCTATGGAGAAAGTCAAAGCTACCTGCAGACTTTCTTCACTATAAATTCATGCTCAGGACTTACCACTCTGCCCTTCACTGCGCCAAATAAAAATATTTCACCTTCCTCCTTTGAACATTACACAACAACCCAAAACGCCTGTTTGACACTTTCCACTCCCTCCTCAGACCTAAAGCTCAGGCCCTGGTCACTAACCTCTGCTGAAGACCTGGCTTCTCACTTCAAAGACAAAATCGACAGTATGCGGCAAAACATCTCATCACAATTCCCAAATAATACCCATCCTGTCCCTCCCCGCACATCCTCTAATCTGCTCTCAGCCCTTGACCCGAAGTCAGAAGAAGTTTCCAGGCTTCTCCTGTCTGTGTGCCCCACCACTTGCTCTAGTGACCCCGTTCCCTCCCACCTTCTCCAGTCCATTTCTCCAGCTGTCCTCTCTCCCCTCACTACAATCTTTAACCTCTCTCTCCACTGGGATCTTTCCATCCTCCTTTAAACACGCTGTTATAACTCCTTTACTGAAAAAGCCCTCTCTGGACCCGTCCTGCGCTGCCAACTACCAACCAGTCTCTAACCTGCCCTTCATCTCCAAACTCCTGGAATGCTTGGTCTACCCTCGGCTAATCCCCTGTCTCTCTACTAACTCTCTTCTTGACCCTCTGCAATCAGGTTTCTGCTCTTTACACTCCACAGAAACTGCTCTAGCCAAAAGTTTCAAATGATCTCCTGACAGCAAAATCTCAGGGTAACTACTCATTGCTGTTTCTTCTGGATCTCTCTGCAGCATTTGACACTGTAGATCACCACCTTCTCCTCAGCATACTCAGTGCCATCGGCATCCAGGACACCGCTCTCTCTTGGTTCTCATTCTACCTCTCTGACCACTCCTTCAGTGTCTCATTTTCGGGTTCCACCTCCTCTCCCTCTTGGGGTTCCGCAGGGATCCATTCTTGGTCCTCTCCTCTTTTCAATCTACACAGCCCCCATTGGACAAACCATCATCAGATTTGGCTTTCAGTACCATCTCTATACTGATGACACCTCCTCCCGAGACATCACTCTACCCTACTACAAAACACCAGTGATTGTCTGTCCGCTGTCTCTGACATCATGTCTTCTCTCTATCTTAAACTAAACCTCACTAAAACTAAACTTTTAGTCATCTCACCATCTACTAACCAACCTACCCTGCTATTTCTGTTTCAGTGTGTGGCATCACCATAACTCCTAGGCAACAGGCCCGCTGTCTTGGGGATATACTAGATTCTGATCTGTCCTTCACCCCATATATCCAATCCCTTGCCCGCTCCTGTCACCTGCACCTTAAGAAAATCTCCAGAATCCGTCCTTTTCTCACTATGGTAACAATCCAGACTCTTATTGTTGCTCTTATTCTTTCTCGTCTTGACTACTGTAACTCCCTGCTTATCGGTCTCCCACTGTGTAAACTCTCCCCTCTCCAATCTGTCCTGAATGCAGCACCCATAAGGCTCTCCACAGTGCTGCACCCCCTACATTTCCTCCCTCATCTCTGTCTACCACCCTACCCACTCTGTTACTGATCTAAGATTATACACCTCACTCATCCGAACATCCCATGCCTGTCTCCAAGATTTTGCACGTATTGCATCATTTCTCTGGAACATGTTACCCCATGTGATCAGGAACACTCACAACCCTCACAGTTTTAAGTCTGCTCTGAAAACTCATCTTCTTATACAAGCCTACCAAGATCCCTAATTTTTAACCCCCCAAATTCTGTCACACATTCATCACTTCCTGAACTTTGGCACCCACAGGCACTTATCTGTATATAGATGTGCGGCTGGGCAGGTTCATCCACTTTTTATGTATACTACTAGTGTTGAGCGATTATTATCGACAAAGTTGAAATCGGCACAGTTTTTATGGTGATCGGATTTTTTAGATCATGCGATAATTTAGGTTAAAATCTGTGCATCATCTATTAAGATTGCGCCATTTTCGGCGCTTCCTGTCATTTTGGCGGCCAGCAAATTAGCTTACAGAATAGAGCAGGGTGAGATTTGTGTGCGACGTCATGACTGGGATGTGTATGGTTGCGATTGGCTGGAAAAATCACATGACCTCGTTTTACATAGAACAGCCCTTCCTGTTCAGCCTCAGTGTCTCTCAGCGTCTCATAGCAGTAGGACGTGTGCTCTGCGTGTGTCCAAACAGCTCAGCGAAAATATTTCTTCACAGAGAAACCTCTACTATTAGCTGTGATCCTTACAATTTAGTTAGATTAGAGATTGGAAGATTTTATGTAGTTAGCTAGAGAATTTTAAAGTATCATCTACCGCTATAAAGTCACGGGAGGGAGTGGGGGGGGGGCCCAGGGGCGAACCAGACAAGCTCTATAAAGAATACTGGATAAAGTTCACCAATAAAGAAACATTAAAAGAAGTTTTTTTTAACTTTTCCCCCTTAAATTTTTGGGTAGGGGGACCTTGACTTAAATTTGAAACACACTTTTAGTACCACATTGGTTAAAAATGCCCAAAAATTACTTTATATATATACATTTCAAATATGTTATTTTAATTTTTTCCATTCACTTTGTTATTACCCCTTGCACTTAAATTTGAAACAGCAATTTTTATAGTCAAAACAGTGAATTGAAAGGTGCCAAAAATATCTTGTAAATTTTCGAATACATAACAATACTGTTTTTTGACTTTGGCCATCCCGTTTGTTATTAGGCACCTTGCACTTAAATTTGAAATCCCGCAATTTTATAGTCACCACAGGTGAAAATTTAAAGGTGCCAAAAATATCTTGATTATACGAAACATAACAGATACGTGTTTTTTGACTTTGGGGCCCCTTCAGTTTGTTATTAGGCACCCTTTCACTTAAATTTGAATACAGCAATTTATAGTCACCACAAGTGAATTGAAAGGTGCCAAAAAAATCTTGATTATACGAATACATAACAAATACGTGTTTTTTGACTTTGGCGCACTACAGCTTTGTTCATTGAGGCAGCTTTTCTCTTAAATTTGAAAACAGCAATTTTATAGTCAACAGTGAATTTAAAGGTGCCAAAAATACCCTTTTATTATACGAATACATAACAGATACGTGTTTTTTGCACTTTTGCCCAGTCCAGATTTGTTGATAGACACCTTGACTTAAATTTGAATCCAGCAATTTTATAGTCACCACAGGTGAATTGAAAGGTGCCAAAATATCTTTGATTATACGAATACATAACCCAAAACCCTGTTTTTTTGACTTTGGCGCACTTCAGCTTTGTTCATTGAGGCAGCTTGCACTTAAATTTGAATCCCGAATTTTTATAAATCACCACAGTGAATTGAAAGGTGCCAAAAATACCCTTTTATTATACGAATACATAACAGATACGTGTTTTTTGACTTTTGGGGCCCACAGTTTGTTATAGACACTGCCTTAAATTTGAATCCACAATTTTATAGTCACCACAGGTGAATTTAAAGGTGCCAAAAATAATCTTGTATTAATACGAATACATAACAGATACGTGTTTTTTTTACTTTTGGCCACCAGTTTGTTATTAGCACTTGACTTAAATTTGAATCAGCAAATTTTTTAGTCACCACAGTGAATTGAAAGGTGCCAAAAATATCTTGTATTATACGAATACAAAACAGATACGTGTTTTTTTTTAATTTGGCGCACTACAGCTTTATTCATTGAGGCAGCTTGCACTTAAATTTGAATCCAGCCAATTTTATAGTCACCACGGTGAATGAAAGGTGCCCAAAAATACCTTGTATTATAACGAATACATAACAGATACGTTTTTTTTGCACTTTTGCCCAGTCCAGATTTGTTTTATAGACACCTTGCACTTAAATTTGAACCACAATTTTATAGTCACCACAGGTGAATTGAAAGGTGCCAAAAATATCTTGTATTATACGAAATACATAACAGATACGTGTTGTTTGACTTTGGCGCACTACAGCTTTGTTTATTGAGGCAGCTTGCAAATTAAATTTGAATACACAATTTTATAGTCACCACAAGTGAATTGAAAGGTGCCAAAAATATCTTGTATTAACGAATACATAACAGATATGTTTTTTTGACTTTGGCGCACTACAGCTTTGTTCATTGAGGCAGCTTGCACTTAAATTTGAATCCAGCAATTTATAGTCACCACAGGTGAACTGAAAGGGCCAAAAATACCTTGTTATTATACGAATACATAACAATACGGTTTTTTTGCACTTTGGGCCCCGTCCAGATTTGTTGATAGACACCTTGATTAAATTTGAATCCAGCAATTTTAAGTCACCACAGGTTGAATTGAAAGGTGCCAAAAATATCTTGTATTATACAATACAAAACAGATACGTGTTTTTTGACTTTGGGGGCAAATACAGCTTTGTCATTGAGGCAGCTTGCACTTAAATTTGAATCCAGCAATTTTATAGTCACCCAAAAGTGAATTGAAAGGTGCCAAAAAATCCCTTTTATTATACGAATACATAACAGATTTGTTTTTTGACTTTGGCCCAGCATTTGTTATTTGACACCCTTGCACTTAAATTTGAATCCAGCAAATTTTTTAGTCACCACAGGTGAATGAAAGGTGCCAAAAATACCTTGTATTATACGAATACATAACAGATACGTGTTTTTTGACTTTGGGGCCCATCCCGTTGTTATTGACACCCTTGATTTTAAAATTTTAATACAGCAATTTTATAGTCACCACATGAATTGAAAGGTGCCAAAAAAATCTTGTATTATACGAATTACATAACAGATACGTGTTTTTTGACTTTTGGGGCACTACAGCTTTGTTCATTGAGGCAGCTTGCACTTAAATTGAATCCAGCAAAATTTTTTAGTCACCACAGGGGAACTGAAAGGTGCCAAAAATACTTGTATTATACGAATACATAACAGATAAAGTGTTTTTTGCACTTTGCCCAGTCCAGATTTGTTGATAGACACCTTGCACTTAAATTTGAATCCAGCAATTTTATAGTCCCCCCACAGGTGAATTGAAAGGTGCCAAAAATATCTTGTATATACCCAATACATAACAGATACGTGTTGTTTGACTTTGGCGCACTACGCTTTGTTCATTGAGGCAGCTTGCACTTAAATTTGATACAGCAATTTTATAGTCACCACAAGTGAATTGAAAGGTGCCAAAAATATCTTGTATTATACGAATACATAACAGATACTTGTTTTTTGACTTTGGCGCACTACAGCTTTGTTCATGAGGCAGCTTGCACTTAAATTTGAATCCAGCAATTTTATAGTCACCACAGGTGAATTGAAAGGTGCCAAAAATACCTTGTAATTATACGAATACATAACAGATACGTGTTTTTTGCACTTTTGCCCAGTCCAGAATTGTTGATAGACACCTTGCAGTAAAATTTGAAAACCAGCAATTTTGTTTTGATTAGAGGATTTGAGAATAGCTGTGATTTGCCGTCTTTTAATAAAAGACTTTCCAAAACTATTCCATACCTTCTCAAATTTTTATATTTCTGAAAATGGAGCGAAATTCAGGTGGTAAGCGAGCAAATAGGGGGTATCACATGGAGTTAGAGGTTTCGAGAGAAGGTGCTCCTTCCAGTGCTGGCGACAACGCGCATGCCAGCGGATCGTCAGTGGCAGGGCCGTCAGGGCCCGTCATCGCTGGGTCAGGGGCCCCGTGAATTTTTTCAGTAACGAACAGCGTCGCCCAAACTGTCCTTCATGGTTAAAGCAACCTGCATCCAGCAGTCTTACCTCCTCGCCTCCCAGTCACGGCCACAAATGTCGTCATCAGCATCATCAGCATCCGTCCAACATGAAGCAGCCCAAATGTCAACTCGTGTACCCACCACTGTGGATAATCCATTGTCTGAAGACCTCTTTGATGACAAAATGCGGTTGTGGTCAGAAGGCATGTTTAAAAGATTATGAGGATGATTTAGTCTGCTCTGACGCCCAGTTACTGATGACATCAGAAGAGGATAAGGAAGCCGGTCAATCGGCAAAAATCCCGGGCGGTCGGCAACGCCTTGCAATGCCCCTTGCTTGTAGCCCGCAGCTCCTGGATGCAGAATGTCAGGACGACAAAGTCACCTGTGTTGATGATGATGATGACGACATTGCGGATCCATCGTGGTCTTTTCCGCAGAATTTGCTTGCAGCGCTTCATCGCTGGGCGAGGAGAAGACGATGGGGTAGTGTCAGTACGGGTCCCGCCTCAAAAAGGGGGAAGGCGGTCGCAGAAGTCCGCTGATATGATTCCGCCAGCCACAGTCAGCACAAACCCCGATCCTCGCTTATCGCCGTCAAAAAGGCCCAGGACCTCTCAAGCCTGGGCCTTCTTTGAGCAAGCCTCTGATTTACCCAGCGATGTCATATGCCACCTTTGCCGTAAACGCAAAAGTAAGGCAAGAACCTTAGGTGGTTTTAAACCCCCACCAACATGTCTAGTCCCATTTCAGCGAATGCATGAGTTGAAATGGGGGGCAACACTTGACCAAAAAAGGCAGGACCCACGCCGGGGCCCCCAACCACTTCACACCCTCTGGGCTCCGCCTCCTCCTCCTTTCCCCACCACCAAGCGTTCCTCAGCTGCCATGTCCCTCAAGTCATGATTAGGGATCAGCCTCCGCTTCAGCCTCCACCCTCGCCCGAGTACCACCAGCACCACCAGAGACCCATCCTACCCCTTCTCCTCCTGCCAGTTTGATGACCTGCACGCCGTACAGCGGCCAATCTAGCAGCCAGCCTTCTGTCTTCCAGGTTTGGGTTGCCACCCTCCTGGATCCCTGGTACAAAACAAAACTCAGCACTTTCCTTCCACCCACCCAAATAGAGAGTAAAATGCAGGAAATGGAGACCTTGCTGATTGATCAACTGGAGACATCTGTTGCGTCTGCTTCACGTTCCCCAAATGTCACGGTGGAACAACATCAGCGACGTGACAGCAGTAGAGTGCCAAGCAGCCGTAGCGGCAGCAGCAGGCAAGGTGGCAGAAGCCTAATGGGTGACCTCTGGCAATCTTTGTTTACCACCTCACCAACGCATGCAATGCAGGGCACACATCCAACACACAGAGATCAGCTTAAGATCATGGTGCACGACTATCTGCGTCTCAACACCGATGTTTTTGTATGTGTTCCGGACCCAATAGACTTCTGGGTATCCAAAATGAACGAATGGCCCGAGCTCGCTCGCCACGCCATAGAGGTGTTGTCCTGCCCAGCAGCCAGCGTCATATCTGAGCGGACCTTCAGCACAGCTGGAGGAGTCAATACAGACAAACGCATCCGGCTTTCCACAAATAATGTGGATCGTTTGACTTTCATCAAGATGAATCAGGCATGGATCTCTGATGATGTTGTGGCCCCAATTGCCGAGGTCACCGATTAGTTGCCGGTCTACTTCACATTCCTCTTCAAACAGAAATGGTCCTCTTGAAAAATGTTTTTTAAAATGATCATTTCTTACTGCAATTTTTATTCACTTTCCCAACAGTTCATTTTGCTGGTTTTTTCTGTGAGAGACTGTAAAAAACAGCAAAGGTTTTATACAACACCATATTCCTTTTTTTCCCCACTTTTTCTTTAAAATTTTCGAATTGTAAATGGGTTTGATGTCATGTTTATGTGAGATACAGCTAAATTATGGTCCTTTGGAAAAGTCTTTTAAGTGGGATTTTCCCCCCCAAATTTTTAATATGGAAATCAATTTTTAAAATTTTTTTGGGGGCATGTACGTAGATACAGCAATAATCATGGCCTTTGGAACAAAGTGCTTTTAAATGGCAAATTTCCCCCACAATTTTTTAGGGAGAACAAAAAAAAAGGTTCAGACTGGAGATACGCAAAATCCCTTTTCCTTTTAACAGAAAAGGGCTCTAAGTGGCATTTCCCCTCACAATTTTTTTAAAAGGGCTGAATCATTTTAAAAATTTTTTGGGTCTGCGCTTTGAAATACAGCAATACACAAAGTCCTAATAAAAAAATGTTTTTCTAACAGACATTTTTCCCCAATTGTCCAAAGTGGCTCAAGGGTCAGCTTTGAATTTTTGAGGGCATTTTGCTTTGAAAAGCAGCTATACTACGGGCCTATATAAAAAAAAAATTTTTCAAAAGACATTTTTCCACAATTGTCCAAAGTGGCTCAAGGGGCATGCTTTGAATTTTTTGGGGGCATTTTGCTTTGAAAAACAGCATACTACAGGGCCTAAATTTTAAAAAAAAAGTTTTTTCTAACAACATTTGTTCTTCACAATTGTCCCCCAAATGGGCCAAAGGGGCAGTTTTTAATTTTTGGGGCATTTTTTTTTGAAAGCAGCTATACTACAGGTCAATAAAGAAAAAAATTTTTTCAACAACATTTTTTCTTCACAATTGTCCAAGTGGGTCAAGGGTCATCTTTTTTAATTTTTTGGGGGGGATTTTTCTTTGAAAGCAGCTATACAAAAGGTCCTATTAAAAAAAAAAATGTTGTTTTCAAAGACATTTGTTCTTCACAAATTGTCCAAGTGGGCTCAAGGGGTCATTTTTGAATTTTTTGGGGGTTTTGGCTTTAAAAGCTCATCACAGGCCCCTAAAAAAAAAAAAAAAGGAA
>JAODAL010014552.1:0-87042 GCA_025379985.1 Phyllomedusa bahiana | reverse complement strand
GGGGAAATTTTTCTTCTGTCTTTTTTTTCCTTTAAACTGACAGGCGCCATGATGGAAACCTTATGGACCGTATTGTAGTTGGTGTCCATCATGTAATGGATCGAGTGCCATCTCTGCAACGGAAGTAGCAAAAAGGACCTCTGCGCAAATGAGATGGTATTGTTACTTTGTTTTTGTTTGTTTTTTGCATATTAAACCAGACGGAGAAGTAGTTAATTTGGGGGGCAATGAAACATGCCAAAGGGACCGTTTTTTATGCTAAACTTCCATTTATAAATTAAGATTGGGGCCCCTTATCAAGTATGGGGTATGGGCTAACACTTGAAGCAAGTTTTACTATATCAAAACGAGATTGCCACATGCTGAGGGGTTTTTCTGTCATCATAATGGGGACCACAAGGGGGGAAAGCGTGGATGGAAACATGAAAAAAACCTAGGCGGGAACGAACTACAAAGCACAAGACCAATTGTTAAATTAAAAATTATGTCAAAGTGTAATGAAAAAAAATGATTTTTAAGCCACACCCAGGGGGTGAGCTTAAAATTAATTAACCCTCACCCAAGGGGGTGACATATTTGCTAACAATTCTACGCCTTTTTTTAATATCTACCCATTAAGACCGGGCTGAATGAGGCAGCTGAGTTACTGTATAAACATTTGTAGTATATTCCTTTTAATTATGGCACCGACTTTTTGTGTTTTAACATATATTTTTTTAGTTTTTATACGCACTCTGTTTCGGTTGAACAGTTTAAACACAAGCCCCAAAAATAAATTTTTAAAACAAAAAAAAACGCAAAAATCTTTCATAATTTTCCAAATATGGCTTTTATGCAACTGTTGGGCTGTCAAGGTAAAAAGAATAATACCCTACAATACGAACAAAATAAAATTTGTCCACAAAATTTAAAACGAGCACTATTTGTTTTTTTTTCTCATAGGGGAAACCCCCCAGTGAAACTTTTTGAACCGTCCAACTAGGACTATGTTCTCTCTACTAATTTCTATGAAACCCTAGCTTTGGGATTAGGGGGTTTTCTATTTTTAATACCTCAAGAAAACCATTGACTGCAAAATGCTGTGCAAATTTAGTCCTATTTTAATGAAAACTAGAAACGTGAAAGCTGAAATTTGGTTGTTGTGGGTAGAACTGACACTTTTTTAGAACAAATTTTTTTGTATTTATTTTATCCAGCTTGAAGATTTTTCTTTTCAAATTTTTCATTTTTTTGGTGGAAATGCAAAAAAAATACATTTTGTAAAAAACCAATTTTGTTTATTTCCCATCATTTTTTTGACACAAACAACTATTTAGGGTTGTCGATCTAATTTTAGCCAAAAAAGTTTTTGCAATACACCTAAACGGCTTTTTTCCTTTTTCCACTGTTTCTTGCCCCAAACAAATCATGTTACTTTTTGAAAATATTCTGTAATTGGGCAATTATATTGTGAATTATAAATTATAATAGGCATCGATGGGAAAAATTTAAAAGTTTTTTTCTATTTTTTTTTCCTTTGGAACAAAAAAATATTTCCCCAAATCTATTGCACTTTTTGTTTGAAAAAAGAGATCACACAACTAGTGCAAGGGAAAAAAGCCATGACTCCCCCGCTAAATAGGGGTTTCTCTTGTAAAATGCAGTTATTTGATCCTTAAAAACAGAACATATCTATTTAAAAGAATTACTAATTAAGTCACTATTAATCAATTAAAAAATGACCCTGAGCTAGTTTGTAGATAATAACATCCTCCTTAATAATAGTTTTTTTGTTTTTTTTCTAGATCAGCTACATTGTAAGCTGATTTTTTAAAAATTTTCTGGGGATCAGCTGTGCTGTTTCCTATATACCACAGTGCTACTTGCCAGGGGGTTAGCCAAAGTAAAAGTTTTCTTTTCAGGCAATTTTGGGGTTGTTCGGGGATTTTCTCCTCTGCTTTATAAATTTACACCCCGGTATACGAAAAAATATAATAAGAATGGCATTTCTAACATACCTCATCATAAACCATATAAAAATTCATCTACTGGGGACCACTCAAAACTGTGTGATATACTGTTTTTATGATTTTATATTTTACTTAATTTTTTCTTAAAAAATTCTTAAATCGAAAACCAATTTGTTTCTGCTTTGATATGCAGGTTTAAAAAAAATGACAAGAGAACTTTTGTTAAATTTTCGCTT
Source organism: Phyllomedusa bahiana (assembly GCA_025379985.1). Lineage (NCBI taxonomy): Eukaryota > Metazoa > Chordata > Amphibia > Anura > Hylidae > Phyllomedusa > Phyllomedusa bahiana. The sequence goes on along the minus strand of JAODAL010014552.1, from coordinate 84,857 downwards.
GGCTCAGACATTTTAGGATGGATTAGGGTGGGTTGCGGGTTTTTTTTCTCCACAGGTTATAATTATAAAAATATATTGCTATCATTTGACTTTATACAACATTTAATTGTTATGTAGTTTAACCATAAATGCTAAAATGTTGTGCTTATTTTTTACAATATGTAAATTCTATTAATCTCTACACAGAAGTGAAACAAGAACATGAACAAAACATGTATAAAACCAAGATAGGACATAATGCTTCATACACATCATACACAAATATGCAGTGTATTAATGACATTTTAAATTCCAGTTGGACTAAAAAAAAAAAAAAAAAAAAATAAATCTAAGTGAAATAATAAAAACTTCTGTTACATTTTCTCCCTATTTACAGAAAACATTCAAAATGTCACATAAACCTCAAACAGGAATCAATAAAAACTGCAAGTTTTTCCACAAAAAGGGCCTTTATTTAGCTCAGTTGCTGAAAAAATTAAAATCCTCTGTCACTGTTCATTATCACCCCCTCATGGACACAGAGGGCCCCGGCCTAATACCCTTGGCCCCACACCTTTTGCTCGTCTGCCCTGCCGCGCCTCAGGGGCATAGTCATATCCTCTTTTTCCCATTTTTTTCTGTTACACACAACCGCACCCTTTCTGAACGCACACTCTACCAAGGGGGCCTTTCCCGCGGATTAAAAGGGGCCAGTTCCAAATTACCTGTCCAATATCTAAAACCCTTCGGGGATAAAAGGGAAACTTTCCTCCTCGCCTTTTTTTCATCATGCCCACCTAAGCCCGACTTCTGCCTTTTACGCTTTCCTGATTGCCCCCGATTACCTTTTTTCCACCCTCTGTTTGTTGCGTTGCACCATCTTTTGTTCCTATGCATTACTTCCCTGTTTCCTGACTTTGTCCCTGCTGTTTTCCCCCCAGGGTATCCTACCGGGGCCCATTACACTCCTATACCCGGTTCCATTTCCGCCTTGGGTTCCGACCGCAAGTATCACCATCACGCGCGGACCCAAAGGATCCACAATATGGTGTTAATCCTAATCATCCCAAAGATTTGTGTCATCCTCTTTTTTTAAAAATATAAAGTTGGTGATTTTTAAAAATGTAAATGCAAAAATTTACAATGGGAAAAGTATTACAGCCACCAATTGTGCAAATTCTACCACTTTTTAAAAAATTTTTCACTTAGGGGAGACCTAAAAAAGAGAATAAAATAGAAAAAAATCCAAAAAATCACATTGCTGATTTGGGAAAGAATTTCTTGCAAAATTAAAGGTGGAAAAAATATTTGGGTTTCTTACAAACAAACAAGATTTCTGGGATTCACAACCTTTAAATTCTTTTTTTTTAAAAACTCCCCTTCCCTACTCATTACCTATATAAAAGGCATTTTTTTGAATTTTTTTATCATAAAAAGACACCGTCCACAACCTCAAAAAAGCCATACTCCAAAAATCCCCTACAGTGAAGACCAAAGAGCTGTTAAAGGACACCAGAAACGAAACTGTAGCCCTGCACCGGGCTGGGAAGAACTGAATCGGGAAAATAGGCAGCAGTCTTGGTGTGAAGAAATCAACTGTGGGAGCAATAATTAGAAATGGAAGACATACAAGACCACTGATAATGTCCCTTGATCTGGCACTCCATGCAAGAGTTCAATCCCAGAACCACATGGGGGGGCCTAGTGAATGACCTGCAGAGAGCTGGGACCAACGTAACAAAGGCTACCATCAGTAACACACTACGCCGCCAGGGACTCAGATCCTGCAGTGCCAGACCCTGCCCCCTGCTTAAACCATACATGTCCGGGCCTTCTGAAGTTTGCTAGAGACATTTGGATGATCCAGAATAGATTTGCAAATGTCAATGGCAGAGAAACCAAAGTAGAACTGTTTTTGGGAGAAAAACAACTCGTCGTGTTTGGATGAGAGAGCATGCTGAGTTGCATCCAAAGAACACCATACCTATTGTGAAGCATGGAGGTGGCAACATCATGCTTTGGGACTGTTTCTCTGCAAAGGGATTAGGAAAACTGATCCGTGTACATGAAAAAATGAATGGGGCCATGTATCGTGAGATTTTGTGTGCAAACCTCCTTCCATCACAAAGGGCTTTTGAAAAATTAAAGGGGCTGGTTTTTCAGATGACAATGATCCAAGCAAAAAAGTGGGAAAAGGGGGGGGGGGGGGGGGGGGAATTTTAAAAGCTTTTTTAAAGTTTTGGGGTGGTTGAGGTTAGATTAACCCTATAGAAAACCCTTTGGAGGGTGTTTTGCCCACACAGCCCCCAAAATACATTGCTCTAGGGGGAGACGCAGGGAGGATGGGCCAACAACCAGCAATGTGTGCCAACCTTGTGAAGACTTACGAAAACGTTTTATCTCTGTCTGCCAACAAAGGATATTAAACAAAGATTGAGTGAATTTTTTATTGACCAAATAATTTATTTTCCCCAAATTTGCAAATAAATTTTTTCCAAATCAGACAATTTTGATTTTCGGGATTTTTTCTCATTTTGTCTCTCAATTTTAAAGGGGCTACCTATGAACTTGCCTAATTGGTGGCTGACTAAATACTTTTTTTCGGCAATATAACAGTAGAGAAAAAAAATAATGCAGGGAATAATTTCGTTTTACCATAAAACACACTCATGTCCATTATTCAGCAGTACTTTCTGTCTCCTTCTTCCTTACTTGTAAATGTAAAACCCTCACAGTCAGGGTCTTCTGTCCCTAATTTTAAACCTGCCACTATTCAATATTATAAAGTGAGTTTAATAGTCCCTTTCCCCCTATATTTAAAAAACTTAAGGGGGGAAAAGTTTTCTGAAAACGACGCTTATTAAAATAAATCAAAAAACTTGAAGGCTTTAGTACAAGGGTAATCCACATCAGAATGTTTATACAATCATTTTTCACACTTTTTTGACCTAATTATTATAATAAGCCATTTTTGAGTCCAGCAAGAGACAAAGAGAGCTCATAAGTCTGCTATATTATTGTGCTAACCACAATCTCTGCCCACTTAGAGCTTGATTGACAAGTCCTTTTTCACTGTAGCTCCTCTCCTGCTTCTGACATGTGACGTAAACTCAACCCCCAAAATTTTCCCAAAGAAGAAAAGACCGTTTTCATAAAAGATACTACGGAAATTACTGCTTAAAACAAGTTTTTACAAGCCTGTATAAATATAGTTTAACCATTAATATATTGGCCATTACAGATTTACCCTTAGGGAAGTTAGTTCCTGCAGCATGTGACTTTAGGAGCTGTAATTCACATTTTTTTATCTAAAAAAATGTACTTTTTAAAACCAAATTAATGAGATTTTCGGAATGGCAATATCAATTACCCTTTAACCTGGGGGGTTTAAAACCGGGGGACAGACGACAGCTTCCCAGGGCCCCGGGGGTTAGGGGGCCCCCGCAGCTGCTACGCTTTGCCCCCCGGTAATCCGTCTTTGGCCGCCGGCAAACAACTTAAAGTTTATGCAGCAGGGGGACTGGGGGCGCGGCGCAGGCCGCCGATAGGGCGTAAAACCTGACTGCTCTACCGGGCCCGGGGCCGGGCTTTGAAGCCAGGGGGGGGCCCCCCCGCGGCGGCTCGCCCCCCGCTCACAAGGCCCCCAATTGTATGCAAAACCCGGACGCCAACAATAAAAAAACGGCGGACAGGGAGAGGCGGTGCGCTCCCGCCCCTGCCTAATCGCTCTGAGGGGGACCGGCAGAAGGGGCTCACGCTCCGCCCGCCGACTTCCTTTCTCGGCCCCAACCTAAAGCAAAGTTTTGGGGCCAGGAGGGGAAACGGAGACGACGGGGGAATCGCGGCGGGTTAGGTAAGTACTACGGGGGCCCTGAGGGTGGCCCTATGCCACGGGGGACCCTAATACGGGGGAAAGGGAAATTTATGCCTATTTGGGGCCCAACTACTGGGGGGGAAAAACAATGCCTACAGGGGCCCTAATACGGGGGGGGGACTATGCCCTACGGGGCCCTAACACGGGGAGGGGAAAACAATGCCTACAGGGGGGCCCAAAAGGTGGGGGAGAACTAACCCTACAGGGGGCCCTAAAACGGGGGGGGAAACAATGCCAAACAGGGAGCCCCAAAAAAAGGGGGGGGGTTTTGGGAATTTTTTTTGTCAACCGGGGGGGACTATTCGGGCCTCCCGGGGGCCCCCTAATTACAGGGGGGACAAATTCGGGCCAAAAAGGGGGGGCTCTAATCAAACAGGGGGGACTATTCTCCCTAGGGGGGCCCAAAACTACAGGGGGGGAATATTGCCTACAAGGGGCCCCAATCAAGGGGGGGTGGGACTATTTTTCCTACAGGGGGGGCCCTAATCTACAGAGGGGGGACTATTCCTGCCTACAAGGGGGCCCTAATCTACAGGAGGGACTATTCTGCCAACAAGGAGGCCTAACCTGAACAGGGGGCGGACATTCTGCCTCAAGGGGGGCCCTAATATACGGGGGACGGGACATATTCTGCCTACAAAGGGGGCCCTAATCTACAGAGGGCCCTATTCTACCTACATGTGGTGGCCTAAGCTACAGGGGGCCCCCATTGTACCTATATGGGAACCCTAAGCTACCGCAAGGGGGCCCGAAGCTACCTACGTCTCCCCCAGCTACCTAGCTAATGCCCGGTGGATGCCTATCTACCGCCCAGGGGCCCCTTTTGAAACCTACATACGACTGGGGAGCCCCATAAATTAAAAAATTGGGCCATTTATAAATTGGGGAGTTAGTCCCGGGGAGGGGAGGGGGCACTCAGTTGGGAAAATGATAAAAAAAAGTGGGGAGTCTCAGGTGTTTGTGTTGTAAATTCTGCAGGGACGAATAGTGGACGGAGGAAGTCATCAATAGGTCTGGACCGAATAGAGAAGAAGATGGAGGAAATATTGGTTTTGGTGTGAGGTTTATAATCACTAACAGTATGGCAGTATTATTCAGTATTGTTATGTTGGAGATATGTGGTGAGGATGTGCCGATATTATTAGGGGTTGTATATTTTTTGTTGCTTTGTGATATTGGTCTTGATATACTGGTTTAGTCAAAACATTTTATGCGACTATCGAAAATGGTATTTATAGGTGGTGGTATTATTAAGTTTTTATATATTGTTGCCCGCATATTGGTCTTGGTTACTGGCTTTGCCAGTACATTTATAATGGTGACATGTGGAGGGTATTTGCTGGACCTTGTATAAACCCCCGCGAAACAAAATCCAAAAACAATGGCACAATTGGGGAATTTTTTTTTTTTTGTGACCCCCAAAAACTATTTTTTATTTTTTTTTCGGGTGGGCGATGGTTTGGGGACGGGGAATGGGTGGGGCTCTGTCGGGAAAAGGCCGTGGAGGGAGAGGGAGGAGCAAAGGGTTGGGGTCGGCCCCGGAGGAGGTAGGTGGGGGCCCGACGCTCAGCGTATGGGGCCCCAAATTTCGGATGGGCCCGTCTACCAAATAATGGTTCACAATATGGCGGTTACTATTGGTCTTTGTGTTACTGATCAGTAATAGTGTAGGGGAATTATTCAGTCCCCTTTGTGGTCATGTTCTAGTGGTATAATCAAGTTCCTATGTAATAGCGTTATTGGTAATGTTGGTCTTGGTATAGTGGGACTTGTTTGGTAGCAGTATGATGGTGATATGTATGGTGAGGTATTTGCCCCTTGTATTATCTATATAATCTAACAACATGTCCTGGTAACTGTTCGTGATCAGGTAGATGGGCAAGGAGGGGGATAGGGGGCCCCATCCAAAAGTTTGCTGTGGGGCCCTGGCTTCTCTAGTTACGCCCCTGCCTTTAACTATTGTTATTTGTGTTTCCTAACATTAGGTGGTGGAGGCTCATCTTATATTGCTGTGGGGCCCTATGCATTCTAGTTACGCCCTTGGTCTATACCACTGGTTCTTTGAATATACCAAAGGAAACATGCAACACATAAACTCAAAATCTTAAAACGCCTAGAGTGATTACACTTATATCATAGAAATTGGATAGTGTACATGATGATATCCCACCACAAGGTTCATATCAACAATAAGGTCACAGTATAACTATGAAAAATACTGTGATTTCACAACAACGAGATAATAGACAGACACATTTGGATGTCACATTAGAAGGATAAGGACTACATTGATGTCTCAGGAAAAGGATAAATAACACTTTTGTCATAATAGACAGATAATGCATTAGTCATGTCTCAGCAAAAGGAGATAAAAACAAAAATAATGGTATTCACTATGTAGCAATTGGGCCCACTCACACCTCAGAATACAGCCACACGGCATATGTAAAACGCCGGTCAGATTGTGTTTAAGAATCCGGATGGTATTTAATCGTCTTTTGCATGGTTTTTGGGGATGGTTGTTTCTGAGGTTTACAGATTCACCCATCCCTCAAAACCATTAAATTGCACACCTTCTGCCTAAAAACCGGATGGAAGATTGGGCATGTTCCAAGTTTTTCAGAACGCCGGCGGTGGTGTAGACTACTGAACGGATTTTCTATTAAAGTCTATGGAGATGGTTTCTTGTCGGTTTTCAGATGGTTACCAAATCCGCAAACCACCTGAAGATCCGTTCAAGAAACCATGCCGTGTGGACGTACACTTAGGCTTCAGGTGTGAGTACGACTTTTGCGCCCGTATAATTTCAACCAGAAATGTTAATTTGTCATATATCAGTAAGCCACAGTGTAATGTTTGTTTTACTGAGAGATGCATAACCATTTTTCAAGTCAGTTGTGATGTCCAATTTTCCAAAAGTGCCAAACAAAACCAAAAAGAAACGGGCACCATAAATAAAAAGATGGGGTGCTGCAAGGGAGAAACAAACAATATTTAACCAGAGAGAGAGAATACACACAAAAAAATTGCACATAAAAAAGATAAGAATGCCTACACTTTATTACAAATCATTGCCATTAAAAAACAATAGTAAAAAAGCCCCAAAAAGGATACAAATGTCTGTAATGAGAATAGCTATAACAGGCAAACCTACAACTTTATGCACACAATGGCAAACTGGGCTGTTTTTACCGGCAGGAGTGGCACTGGAAAAGGGGCTGGCGGTCGGCATATAACGCTTCACGGCCGTTGTAAAACAGCGTGTAGAGTTAGAAGCTGCACGCCAGGTAAATAAACTGTCCCTGCCTTCCTGATGTGTATATACAGCGCTCAATGAGCTCTATATACACATATCAACATCGCAGGAGGCATGATACAGCGGTGTCATCACGCCTAATGCGACGCTTGGTCTCCTATTCAGGAAACCTGCAGGGTTTTAATCTATGACAGCGTAGTGTCTTACTAATGGGAATCTTTGAGACTGTAGTCCAACTCTACTTCCATGTAGTTATGGGCTGATTCCTGATTTTTCCCAGAATCATCCTTAACCCAGGTGGAATCTTGCTTGGAGCCCCAGACCAAGAAAGATTGACAGTCATCTTGTGTGTCTTCCATTTTCTAATAATTGCTCCATCAGTTGCCTTCTCACCAAGCTGCTTACCTATTGTCCTGTTGTACATCCCAGTCTTGTGCAGGTCTACAATTTTGTTCCTGGTGTCTTTAGATAGCTCTTTGGTCTTTACCATGGTGCAGAGATTGGAGTGTGACTGATTGTGTGGACAGGTGTCTTTTATACAGGTAACGAATTCCAACAGGAGCAGTTAATACAGGTAAGGAGTGCTGAGTAGGAGGGATTCTTAAAGAAAAACTAACAGGTATGTTAGAGCCAGAAGTCTTGCTGGTTGGTAGGTGATCAAATACTTATTTCATGCAATAAAATGCAAGTTAATAATTTACAAATTATACAATTTGATGTTCTGGATTTTTTTTTTAGTTTCTGTCCCTCACAGTTGAAGTGTACCTACGCTAAAAATTACAGACCTCTCCATTCTTTGTAGGTTGGAAAACTTGCAAAATCGCCAGTGTATCAAATACTTATTTTCCCCACTGTACGTATGATAGTGTGATATCTTAAAAATAATAGGCATAAAGTAACCAAATAATTTACATATAAATGGAGCAAAAATACCAACACCCAATAATATTACCTACCAGTTGTACGCAGGCTATCTGCAGATTTATAGTTGATAACAATGCAGTTACATCCAGTGACTCACACATGGCATATTCTTTCATTCACTTTCGTATTCCATCTCCAGACGGCCCAAACTGCCATGATGACCTCTTCACAACTCTGCAGAATTTACCACACGAACAATTTAGAATCCTCACTTTCTAGCACCTATATACCTACCTACGGGAGGAGAGGGGAATATTGTACTTCACTGCCTAATGGGAGCCTATATCAGAAAGCATGGTGATGCTCCATCCCCCACTTTCTTATGACCAGAAATTTGGGTGCCTCCTGTGGGATGGGGAGTCATAGGGGAGGTATGGGTATGGGGAGGTATCCAGTCACCCCTTAGTAGGTAGACATATAGGTCCCCTCAGTAGGTAGGTATATAGGACCCCTTAGTAGGTAGGGAGGTATATAGCCCCCCCAGTAGGTAGATCGGTATATTGGTTCCCTTAGTATGTATATAGGTATATATCCCCCTGGTAGGTAGGTATAAAGGTGTCATTAGTAGGTAGACAGGTATATATGGACCCTTGTAGTTAGTTAATATAGCCCCCCACAATAAAGAGGTAGGTATATGGGTCCCCTTGGTAGGGTAAATATATAGATACCCCAAAAGTAGGCAGGTAAGTATATAGAAAAGAACAGTAAGTAGGTATATATAAGTCCCCCAGTAGGTAAATAGTTATATAGATCCCCTGTAGGTAGTTAGGTATATAGGCACTTTCAGTTGCTATCAAAGTATATAAGGCCCCCTTGTAGGTAGGCAAATAGGTCCACTCAGTAGGTAGGTAGGTATATAGATCACTCTAGAAGGTAGATATATAGCGCCCCAGGTTATCCCATTAGGTTGATAGGTATATAAAGCCCCCAGTTTGTTGGTAGGTATATAGGTTCCCCCTAGTAGGTTAGTAGGTATATAGGTCCCCCAGTAGGTTGGTAGCTCTCTAGGGCCCCCCTTGTAGGTTTGTAGGTAGGTACTGAACCCCACAGTAGGTAGGTATAGGGCTCCATATCAGGTGAGTAGATCTATCCTTCCTCCCAGGAGGTAGGTCTATAGTTTTCCCCAGTTTGTTGGTAGTCCTATAGGTCCCTCCAGTGAGTTGGCAGGTTTATAGGTACCCTTCACAAGGTTGGTAGTTCTATAGGGCCCCTCAATAGGTTGGTAAGTCTATTGTCCACCAGTAAGTTGGCAGTTTTATAGGTCCCCCTAGCAGTTATGTAATTCTGAAGGTCCCCCTGGTAGGTTGATAGTTTATAGGACTCCCCACTAGGTTGGTAGTTCTATAGTTCCCCCAGTAGGTAGAAAGTTCTACAGGGCTCCGATTAAAAATAAAATAATAATAATACTCACCTCTCCCCAATTCCCTGTTGAACTCCCTCTTTGCAAACCCCACAGACAATGTGATGATGTTATGCAATTCCCGACGCAAATGCCGTGATGTCATAACACCATGCTGTCTGTGCCGTATACTCTGGTAGGCCGCAGGCCTGCTTATGAACCATTGGAGCATGTCCCTAGGTCACTACAGGAAAAGACGCAGCGGCCGTTTATCCGGGCAAAAAGCCGCGGGAAAAACTGCTTAGCAATGCCCCTAAAGGAGGCAAAAGTGTATTAGGGGTAAATAACCTTATTAAAATGAAAACCCGGGTTAAAGCCACTTAGGCCCCGGGGGGAAGCCACATTATGTTTTTTTTCCCCCAAAACTTAAGGTTTATTTCCCCTATTTTTTGCCAACTCTTTGTGTGGTCCATACGGCTTTAAAAAGGCAACATCCAATGTTTTATTTACTTTATTATATGATTTACCAATGATTAAAATAAAACTCAAGACTAGTGTGATTTTGTATATACTTTTGCAAAATTAGATTATAAAGGAAAGCACGCATAATTTGGTTACAAAGCAAAGCACGCATAATAGGGATAAAAATACAATCACACCTAATATGGGTCAAAGCTTCATCAGGCATCTTATAAGCATATCTTAACATCCGACCGCAAAATAGAGAGATAACCCCGAATGCACGTGCACGGGTGCCCCCATATCAGGGTTCCAAGCTTCACCAGGATCATCGCTTCATCTACCATAACATCAACGGGAGAACGGCCAGCGAAGATAGAGAGATCTACCTGGGACCCAAAACCCTGTGGCGGGGAGGCGTCCCTCTATCCCCCCACAGGTCCATATTTTCTAACTTCGCACAAAAATTTTCTCATTAATTTACTTGAACAAATCCTCGTAGCCAAGTGATTTTTTGCAAGCGACAGTCTTATTTTTTCCAGTAAAAGGCCTCCCTCCTTCGAAATGGCCAGTTCTTAAAAGGTTAACCTGGAACGGGGAAAAAACCCATATTGATGCTGAAACACCTGGGTTTCCCCTGATTACTCCTAACCATGTGGGTAGTATTATCCCTACAGCTTCCCAAAAACAACGAGGCCCTGAAACAACCCTCTGTTCAATATCACTGATCCGTAACATCTAAAAGAAGCTAGGAAATTTACAGCTTAAGGGATCATTATTCTAAAGGATATACTGCAATTGGATTCCATGGTCAAAAAATCCTTAGCACTACATTCCACCCTTGACCATACACAACCATATTTTATTTTTAATACAACACCTATCCCAGGAATGGCTTCACAGAGAACAACATTTTTGCTATAAAGAGAAGGAATACACTGTATAAGCAGCAAAAAGCAATCAAGCACAAAACTATATGAAATACTCCTAAACTAAAAGCGAAATAACAAAAAATCGGGTAACCAAAAATAACCAACTCACCATTTACCATTACCTTGTGTGTGAACAACGTCACCTAAAAATGATCATCGGGGATGGCAAATTTTCGGGCCCTGATAAAACAACACATACCCCAAACCCCTGACATCCGGGTGGTAAATTTAAAATAACAAATACTCTAAGCCCCCTTTTTCGTAAAATAGCTTTTTTGAAAACTTTGTGTATCTAATACTATTTTTCTAAGGGCTACTGGTATTTTTTATTAGCTATCAGCAAAAAAATCTCCCTTAAAAAGCCTAAGCAATTGCACTACGGCAGGGGGACCCTACAAGGAAAGGGGATAACCCTAAATTTTTGGGACTGCAATGGACTCTAAATGGTCAAAAAATCCCCCCTTGCCCATTCAGCCCCCCTTATCTTTTCATTTGCCGCCTTTCTTTTTTTTTCCTTTTTTAAATTTTTTTGCTGAACCCTATTTTTTTGGGATTATAAATCATTGATAGCATAATTCACAGATCAATATTTTGGTCTATATGTCATATCTTCAGCAAGGAAACCCTCTCCAGCACAGTTTATACAAGCATAATAAAATTTGGTATGTATAATTCTGGCACATCTCCGTTTTCAATTCCCCTTATTTTTAAAACAGCCCCCCCCCCCCCTATAAATTTTGCCCAAGTTTGGAGGGGGGTTGGTACAGCTACCATGAAAAGCCCTCTAGTTTTCGTAGCAGTAGAAATTTTTGCTACATAAATTTCATCAATTGTCCCAAAAAAAGATTCTTTTTAAATTTTCTCCATAATGCCCTATTTCCTTGACTGGCACTTTTTCTCTTTTTTTTGATGCAAAAATTTGGTAATAACAAGACCAAAAGGAAAACCTCAATACCAATCAAAACCACCGTCTCAAGTTTGGTTTTGGATACAAAAAGGAAAGAACAACTTATTTTCTCTGAGATAACATTTTCTTCCCACTTTTCTTTCCTGGTTTCCTCCTACCAATTTTGTCCCTCTAGAATAACTTCAAAACAGGCTCTGGGGGGCCTTTATCCCTTTTTTTTGTTTCCCCAAATTTTCTTTGCACCATCATTTAAAAGGGTTTAGGGGAAACCCAAAAATATTTTCCCACTTTTTACGGGAGTGCACATATCATAGCTTTTTTTAAATAATATACTCGATTTCCTTTTTTTTTTTTTCCCTTTTTTTCCTCGCCCTATACTTTCGATAACAGTAGAAATGATCCCCCCCATCCCATCTGTAGGGGCCTATACAGAACACAGTAAAAACCATTTTTACTGCTTCAAAACCCAAAAGAAGGGAAATGTTCCTGCCCTCCCAAAATTCCCCCCACTGGTATTAGCAAAATCCCCAATACCTTCATGTCATAAATCCTCCTACATCGGCATCTTTTTTAACAATTAAAACTATTTTTCTTTTATTTATATTTGCCCTAGAGTTTTCCCTTGTTTTTACTCAGGCCTTTACTTCTAGGGACAGATTAACATGCAACAAAGAAAAGACACAGCTTATCTGCAATATGAATGACCTTTTTTGTATTCAAAACAATCAACAGGTTATTTCCAATGCCAATAGACATCACAAAAAAAAAACATGGAAACAAACAACACATCACGGGCCCATCACATCACACTCCGGGGGTAACAAACACGATGGGGAAAAACACACTGGTGTCCCCCTTTAAACACAAAGGAATTCTTTTGTTAACTTTTTTATAAATTGGAGCTCCAAACAAAAAAATTACCGAAAAAAAAAGGAATGCAAGTTGTGTACATTTGGGAACAGGGAACTAAAATCAAAATTTTTACCAAAACCTTTTGTATACCAAATACACTCAGGTTAACTTTTTCCTGTGCCCCAGGGGTTTATTTCAACAAAAGGGTAGCGTGAGACTTTTTTTCGATATCATGGATCACTAGAAATCTTTTTTTTTTTCCACTCCTGCAATAAACAGAAAATTAATCACAACCCCCCCCAAAAAATTCAACGTTCGGAAGGGAAAACAAACATTGCCAAAACATCCCTAAAAACAACATGACAACAAAAACTTTTGAAAACTAAAATGTGTGCACAATGCAAGGATCAAAAAAGGCTCAGTAAATACCCCTGGATTTATCTTTATCAAAAGCCAATTTTAAGGGGGATACCTTTATGTCCAACATAGGTCCTTTTAAACCAACATGACATACAATAATATGCACAAAATAGGCTTTCACAATATAAATTTTCTATTTCCCTAATCGTCTAAGACCGCACCCAATTACCTGTAAAAAAAAAAACACGTCAATTTCACACAAAACAACTTTTTCCCTTTAAATAAAAACAATTAACCTCCAAATTTTAGGAAGATTGCCCCGGGAAAAAAACACAAAAATTTATCATAAGTAAAAACTATTATATTAAATAGTAAACTCAGTCCTTCACAATATGCCCGGGGCTAAACTTTCCAATGTAAATAATTTTTTTACAAATAATATCCTTGCCCTGTGATGGGTGCAAAAAGTTTTTTATTATGACCAAAGACAAAAATTTTTTTCCCACACACGTAAATGCTTACCTCCCGGGGGCATTTATAGGGGGTGTACACAAGTTTGTATACCTATAATTAATTATTCCATTTTGAAGCTTATGTTACAGGACCGGACAGAACCATAAAAAAAAATGCCCCCCACAAACAAAAAAATAAACTCCTTGGCTCAAAAAATTTTTGCACCCAGAGCACAATACAAAACAAATTACAAAAAAAAAGAAGTCCAAACCTATGGGCAAAAATTTGACTCTGAACAGAACTGAACCCGTCTAAAATATAATCCAAGAACGCAAAAACAAATCTAACATTAATTTAGAGACAATAAAACTTTCACACTGCTTAACTGCCAAAAACCACTTCTTATAGTAACACTGCATGTGTTTCCTAGAGATAACAGCCAAAATAAAGAGACCGAGACCTCACTATTTTGAGGGTCCTATTTTACAGGATTGCTATTTTCCTAAAACAAAAACGATATGCAAAAATTTGTCCTATGTATTTAAAACACCTCTTAATTTCTATCTCACTTTCTTTTTCCCACTACTTCAATTTTTTTTTTTCCCCCTTCCTGTTTTTTTTTTCCAAGAAATAAAAACTTTTTTCATGCTATTCCAAAAACACTAACAAAATCCAACCTCTTAAGGAATTGAATGTAGTCATTTAAATTTCCCTTTTTTCCCCTTTTAATTTTTAACCTTTGCAAAATTTTTCACATCTTGGTTTTACATCTTTTACACACTAAATCCCCTGATTTTCCCCCCCAATGCAACACATTGCGGCCATTTTTTGGCCAAAACACAATAAGGGGCCTCTCCCCCTAAATATCAACAGATATTTTACAACCTCTTTTCTTCTTAAAGAGAACTGTTTTATCAAAAAAAAATCCCCAAATTTAAACCTAAATTTTATTAAAAACCAATAAAACTAAAAAACTAATAAGGGAAAAGGTGAAACACACAAATCTTCCACATGTGAACAATAGAAAAAAGGATAAATGGGAGAAATTTATCTCACCTAGGATTAACAATAACCCTATGTGACACCCACAACGGATGGTCTCCCGAAAAAAAGGCCCCAAGGGGAAAGCTCCCCACATCTTTTTCCCTAAGCACTAAAGTTTAGACAAAAAGGTCAAAAACGTTTTCCCCATAAACAAATATAAACAGAATTGTTCCAAACAACTTCCAAAAGCAATGGGAAAGGGGGTATCATCAAGCCCCCTATTTATCTCAAGTGGAGTAGAAACCTTTTGGAAGATAAAAGGGGAAAACTACTTGTTGCATAAGGGAGATTAGACAAAAAACACAGCAGTATTTTGCCACCACCATTACCCAACCGTTTTCCCTCTGTTTCAAAAGAGTTCCCATTGGGTTAGAAAAAATCCCTAGGTCAAAGGTAGTGGGGCCCTTCCCGAGATGTTTTCTCCTTTTAAAATGACCCATAATTTCACACTATATTCCCGATTTTGGATGAAGGTTCAAAATTCCAGACTATTGGAATTTTGGGGAAAAATTAAATTTTTAAGGTCAGAGGCGCTATCAACCTTCCTTAAACAGAAAAACCTTTGTCATGTTTTTTACAACATATCCGGGTTATCGGAATTTTGCTAAAATCGTTTTTAAAGGGCAGGAGGTCGCTATCAACACTCCCTTAACAGAAAAAAAAACCCTTTTTCCCTGTTTTTACCCATTTTTCCGGGTTATCAGAATTTTTTTGAATCGCTTTTTTAAAGGGCAAGGGGCGCTATCAACACTCCCTTAATAGAAAAACCTTTTGCCGTAATGTTTAACACTTTTCGGTACCAAATGTTTTGCCAACTCTTTTTTGTGGGGTCGCATACGGGTTTAAAGAAGGCAACATCCCAATGCTTTTTTTTATTTTATTAATGAATAACTCAATGATTACATAAAAATCAAGAAATAGTGTATATTTATATACCTTTGCATATATAAAATATAAAGGCAAGGGACGCATAATATTTTTACAAGGCAAAGCATGCAAATATGGATTACAATTTTTATATCACACCCAAAATGGGGCAAAGCTTCATCAGGGATCCCTTTTAAGGATCATCATCCATCAGCTGGTAACAAAAGAGCCAGCGAAGATAAGAGAAATCCTGGGATCGGGCCCCCTGCACGGTGCCCCCATATACAGGTCCGGCTTCACCAGGAATCTTTTCATCTTCTGTAATTCCAGGGAGAAGTGGCCGCGAAAATAGAGAAATTACCGGGATCCACACGTGGGAGTATGCGTCCCTCTTAGCCCCAGGTCCAGCTACTCTAACTTCGAGGGAAAATTTCTCGCTTTTTTCTTTCTTGAAACAAATGCTGCGTAGCCCAAATGTTTCACAAGCTGACAGATCAGTAATTTTTCCAGTATAAGGCCTCCCACCTTCGAAGGGCCATTCTTAAGAGGTTAACCCGGCACTGGAAAAAAAAACCCATGACTGATGTGAACCCTGGTTCCCTTTTTTACTCTCAACCATGCGGGTAGTATACTCAGCTACCGGGTTTCCCCAAAAACGAGGCCCTATAACAACCCCTGTGTCAATGCAATATTCTCATACACATCTACAAAGAAGCCCGGAAATTTACAGCTTAAGATCTATTTTTCTTAAAGGTACTGACAATATGGATTCCGGATGGTCAATAAATATCTTAGCACTACACCCTATTACCACTTTGTGGCATTTTCAAGTCCTTGGTATTTATCTAGCACTTGTAGGTTCTGATAGATAGATATTGTTAGGGTTGTTAACCTCTACATGACTTAGTTTGTATATCCTTTATGTTTATATCCATCTATTGAGCTAAATATTAGCATTGTACTCATGAAATAAGGGGTTGGCTGCTTTTTCATGATTATTTATTTTTTGTCTTTATTTGATCTTTAGCATTGTGGTATTTCTCAAGGTGCTCTATCATTTATTATGTGCCAATGTGTACATAAAGTGGTGGATTTACCAGTTGTGGCTATTCTTATTACAGGCATTTGTTTTCTTGGACTTTTTGGGGCTTTTTACATTTTATTCCTTTACTAATAAAGTATTCTTATCTTCATATACTGTAGGAGTACAAAACTTTCTTGTATTTCTCTCTTTTAAAGTAGCTTTTCAGCAAGTAATGTCAAAACTATCCCTGTGTTATTGATATAACACACAAAATTGTAGTAAAGGCAGTCCCCGACTTACAACGTTCCTTTTTAAGACTGAGCCGAGCTGCGCTTTTGAAACACGCAGCGGCGATCTCTCATCTGAACGCTGCTGCGTGTTTGTCATAGTGAGCAGTGATAATCTCACTGCTAATTGTTTAGATCCGACAGAGCGGACCCCAAGACAGATCCTAAAAGTGCTTGTTACACGGAATATAAACTCCGTGTGAACAAGCCCTTAGGGCCACATGTATGAAAACTGTCTAGGTCTAAAACTCACTTTGTTGCCCATAGCAACCAATCAGAGTGCCCCTTTCATTTCATATAGTGCTTTGGAAAAATGAGAGGGGAACGCTGATTGGTTGCTATGGGCAACAAAGAATTTTAGACCCAGACAGTTTTCATACATGTGACCCTTAATAAACAGGCTCATCCTTCGTCGGCTTCTGTTTGTTCTTGGTAACTGGCTCCTTCCTCGTATATTCTCTGCGCATGGATCCTGCTGATGGCTCCTCTGACTTAATGCAATCTTCACAAAATATATAAATGGATCCAGCGCTTGGACCAAAAGCAGGTTACTTTACTGTTAACCTTCTCGTAGTCCAAGAGCTGGCTCCATTTATATATTTTTATTTATAGACAGATTCAAAATCTCCCAGATACCAACACTGATTATGAACTTTTCAATGAGCACAATAAACAAATAAAGAAGAATAAATACTTGAAGAATAAAAATAATTAAGCACCAAAAGGACTAATTATTTGCTTGGCAGAGCTTCAATACATACAATTGAACTCCATTTGAAATGTTTTGCAAATCGTGTTTGCTTCCCTAAAATAAAGTAATATAATTTATATAAGTGGCTTTAATTTCTATGAGAATGTCTTTCATTATAAAACTCAGAACTAAATAGTGAAAGTTTCCATCTTCTCTTAAGAAGTCGAGAACTTTGGAAAGGCCACATACCTATGGAGTAACCTCTAAAAATTATTTAGTCCCATCATAAAAATATTGAGTCTAACATGATTATAGTTGCTTTTTAAATCCTTTACTGTAACAGATGGCTAGGATGTTGATCCTCTGGACCACCGGTAGCAGCCTCCTGGTTTACACCAGAGCCCGCCACTGTGGTGGAAGACTACCAGGTCGCTACCCGTAAGGCAACTTATTTGCGACGGCAGCCGGGGTGCAGTGTGGTACACAATCGACTGGCAAAATCATAGTCGGTTACAGGCAGAAAGGTCAAGGCAGACAGCAGGCAAATGTGTTCAGTGGACGAAGGTAAAGGGTCAATATACATGGCAGGACAGGAACACTCAGCACACTTTCTCTAAGGCACTCGGCACAATAGATCTTGATATAAGGACAGCACAGGCAATTAACCGTGCCGGTAGGCGGAGACATGCAGGGAAGCAGGAGCATGGAGAGGTGAGTACGGAGGAGTACTGGCAGCAGGCAGAGGTATACAAGTGCGTCACTGGCCCGACGTGTGGGTCATGGCTCCACTCGTAATATTTTAGTTACTCTTTTTTTGTTTCTATTGATCTGACCAGCATGTGGGCAACAAACCACATTAAAATGGAAGTGAGAGATGAGGGAAAAGGATTTTCTGTTTTTAAAGACAAAGGACCTCATGTATGAAAACTGTCTGGGTGTAAGACTTTCTTTGTTGCCCATAGCAACCAATTAGAGCTCCCTTTTCATTTCATATAGTGCTCTGAAAAAATGAAAGGGAAGCTCTGATTGGTTGCTGTGGTTGCTTTGTGTGTAACAAAGAAAGTCTTAGATCTAGACAGTTTTCATATATGTCCCCCAAAGTGTCACTCTTGTGCACGTTCATGAGTATACAGCACATAGACAAGACAATATGATGCAATGCCATGCAAACACATTAACTTCCTAACTCAACATCTAAACCTCTGTGTATAGCAACTGCCTTCATTGATAGTATCACCTCTGATCAATAGTTTCCATAGAATATTGGTAACTTGCATATTTTATGTCATTAGTTATTAATTTTTATAAATAGATATCAAGATGATGATTATAGATTGACATATATTATAGCCATCAGAAGTCTGTAGCCTGCAGTTTTCACTGTTTAGGAACTACACATCCCTACATGTAACAATAGTCAGAAGATTTAATATCATGATAGGACATTTAGGGAGACATGTATGAAGGAAGGCGCTTCAAAGTGAATAGTCAAGTCTAATTTTCAGTGTGCAATGTGCCTGATGTATGAAAGTGGTTTTTGTGCGTTCAGAAATGGTGTGTAAAGTTCGACGCGCCTCGTCTATGTGTTAGGCGCATTACAAAACTTAGGCGCATAAGTAATACACCTAGCACGTATAAAGGTTATAAACAGGCTGTAAATAAGAGAAAAATCATTAGAATAACATGTCAGTGAATAGAAACTATGGTACTGATCCTGCTTGGAGGACCACAGATCACAGCAATACCTGTGCTGTGCTAGCTCTTGCTGTATGCAGAGTAAAGGGTGAGAGCAGCAAATATACATTTCAAATTTAGTGTAGTAAAAATGTTAAATATAAAAATCTGAACAACATAATCAATGGTTTTTTTAATATACAATTTGTTTTAGATTCTATTAATTTTAAATGCATTTTATAGGAGATATTTTTATATTTTTGGGATATTACATATTTTATATTAACTTATATGATCATATTTTTCATTAAATTGAAATAATAAAATTTTATACAGTTTGATAATTGTCAGAAATTACTTTTTGTTAATGTACTGGTGTAAGTTGAGAAATATTGGACATTTTTGCCCCTTACAGCAAATCTAGCTCCACCTCAGGCTCAGACAGACCACATTGAAATAGGACTTCTGTCGGAGCAGTAATGTGCCTAGTTTTGCCGAACCACATTAATATATGTGTTTAATATTACAAATGTGGTGCGCCAGAAAAAGGGTGAAAAACCCTTTCATACATGTCGCCTTTAGTGTAAAAACAGCTGTCTGAGAGATGTTGCAGAACACTGATGTCAATCTGTAAAGCATATTCAATTAGACTTGTGGTATCTTCCATATGCCCACTTCAAGTAACTTTCCAACCGTGAGAGAATAATGAAGATTTGCCTTGTGTAGTGATAATTAAGGACTACACATATGTCTATATATATGTAAAAGTGATATGGAGAAAGACTTGGGAATCCTAGTGGACAATAAACTTAACGGTACCAGCCAGTGTCAAGCAGCAGCTGCCAAGGCAAATAAGATCATGGGGTGTATTTAAAGGGGCATAGAAGCACATGATGAGAACATCATTCTCTCATTATACAAGTCACTGGTTAGACCACACGTGGAATATTGTGTACAGTTTTGGGCACTCGTGCACAAGAAAGACATTGCGGAGCTTGAAAAGGTTCAAAGGCGGGCAACAAAAATAATAAAAGGACTGGGTGGACTGCAATACCCAGAAAGATTAGCAAGATCAGGGTTATTTAGTTTAGAGAAAAGACAACTTTGGGAGGACATAATAAATATGTTGAAATAGCGGGGAGCATGACCGGAAGCCACGGGAGATGGTTGCATAGTGCAGGAGCTCCTGAATAACGGCCGATTCTACCCGCTTGCCCTACAGATTTACGCACTATAGATGGGTAAGAAGACCCACAGGAACGCTAATTCCCACCCTGCGGTCCTGACTGCCCCGGACACCTCTCTTCTTAAGGCTTTGCCGCACGCCGCGCTTACTACAGAACCGGCACCATTTCCCCCCGCCTCCTCTTCCTGCACGCAGCATTTACAGCAGAAGCGGCTGCAGCAGACATTGGAGCTCTCCTCTCCCCTTGCAGATCATGTACCAGAGCCTTCACAGCTGTGCACCGAGATCCCGATACCCCCACATCATCAGTGGAGCAGGCGCTCTGACAGGTAACAGCCTCAGCCGCATGTCTCTCTCCCTGCGTTCATGCTGACCCCTCACAGCCTCAGCTTGTGCACCCTGTGGAGCGCCCACTATACAGTGCTATGGCAGCCTCAGGTACACCTCAGCGGCAGGCACCCTCAGCATTGCAGGTCCTTGAACCTCATCACAGGAGCCTTACTTAGCTCCAGGGCCAACATCACCCTGCAAGGCCTCCATTGGCACTGAAGCCATGGGCCACAAGTCCCCATCTTCCTCTATCAATATGGACTCTTGTAGCGGTCCTCTCTCTTCACAAGGCTCCCCGGCTTTCTCTCCTGCGCCCCACAGCCCGCACCTCATAGACCATTATCCATGTGTGGAGTTCTTGCAGCAGTTACTACTAAAGAAGATCTGCAAATTCTCTTATCAGATGTTAAATCTGCGTGTAAAAAGAAAATATGAAGCCTTAGACAAGATATCAAACTGATGGCCTCACGTGTAGAAGTGTTAGAGGAGGACCATGATAACACATGTAAATACATTGCATAGGTCCATCCGGTCATCTCTGCGGTCCGAGATCTATCATGTAATTTAGAGGACATTGACAATAGGGGTCGCAGGAATAATATTTGTATCAGAAGTCAGCTATTGCCCAAATGGGGAGAGAACTTGCAGGATGTCCTGGACTCTCTATTCGCTCAAGTATTGGGGGATTCCCCTCCCAGTACAATCAAACTCGACAGGGTGCATAGAGTGATACGCCCAAAGGTTCCACCCCTCTCTCCAGGCATGTTATTTGCTGCCTTCATGAGTTCACTCTCAAAGAGACCATACTGAAGAATGTTAGAGGTCTGGGTTATCTTGAATTTAAGGGGGCATCAGTCCAGATTTTCCCTGACCTTTCATGGCATACTTTGCAGCTGAGACCCCTGCTTGTGAAAAAAAGGAACGTTATATTCCGTACAGATGGAACTTTCCGTTTGCCCTTTCTGCACATGTGGATGGTTGCTCAGCCATACTGAAATCCTTCTCAGATCTCTCAGCCCTCTGTAGGGTTCTCCAAATTCTGATCCCTAAGATGGACGACTGGGAGTTGTCCGTACTGCCTCCACCCCTTCCACCAATCTGGCAGACGACTAGTAATTCAAAAGGACGCTCTCCTGGGCAATCCCCACCAGCTTAGAAGTTCCCACGCCCATCACCACGCTGATTGGAGGACATTTCGCAAATTAAATGAGTACAGTTTGCTTGGTGCCTTCTTCCACAAAACCTTCTTCATCTAAGTGCCTTAATTAGTTACGCTATTGGTAGGGCATTAGTTCCAAATTCAAAGTTCAAAAGTAGGCTTTTCAGGATTCTATATTTTTGGCTTTTCTAGATGATCTCTCTTGTTTTCCTCCCTTTTTTTGATTTGAGACTTTCCGTATCTCTTTTGGAGGGAGTGGGACTCTTTTTGGGGGTTTCCGACTGAGACTCACTTTGTATGTGGTTTATACACCTCCCATCCTCCAGAACCGGAGAGGTTGCAGGTTCAGGTATTTGGTTCCCTCAGTGGTTCCGTTCCTCTCTGGTTATTTTGCTGGTTCATACTTGTTTTCTTGTTGGTTTCTGTCTGTCTTGTCTGTGTCCTGTACCCCCTACCCTTCATACATCCTTTTAATTTGTCAGTCTCCATGGCTCCGTCACTTTTGGATCTATTTTCTCTTGTTCTCTACTCCTAAGAAGTCTGACATAGCGACTTGGTGGTTTCTCATTCTTTAGTTATGGTCCACTGTATTACATTGAATGTTAAAGGCCTCAACTATAATGTTAAGCGACAACTAGCCTTGAGTGAATGTAAGGCCTTGAGAGCAGATATCGTCTTTTTACAAGAGACGCACTATAATTCCACAGGGTCTTTTGCCTTTCCCAGGTACCCATACTCGACTGCTTTCAATGCCTACAACCAGAAGAAGAGTGTCGGAGTGGCAATTCTAATTTCAAATTCCTGCCCACTCCAAGTCCTCTCCTCGCTCACTGACGCAGCAGGGAGATATATTATCCGCCACGCCACACTTCATGGCAAACCTTTTACACTTTGAATGTATATGTTCCTAACACCCCCCAGATAGCTTTTCTGAATAGGGTCTTTCTCAAGCTTTCCAGGTTTCCTGCCTCATCGTTATTGCTCGGTGGTGACTTTCACATGGTCTTCTCTGAAGCCATGGATAAAAACAACTTGAAAAGGGAGGCTTCTAACCCATCTCAATCCAGGCTTTCTATGGCCTTTAGGAAAATTATTAGAGCCCAGGGCCTCTTCGATCTATGGTGTGTTAATCACCCTAAGGAGAAGGATTTTACTTTGTTGTCCCACCCTCACAAGACACACACTAGAATTGACTACTTTTTTGGCAACATCCCGACTCGTCATGTTCTACCTGGATCTAATAAAGAGCCTATAACTTGGTCGGATCATGCCACGGTTATGGTCAACATTGACTTCCAATACCCTCATTTCCAACCCTGCCACTGGAGATTGAATGAGTAAATTAATTAAAAACCCTCTCCACAGAAATAAATTAAAGGATTCCCTGATCTCCTACTTTGAGATTAACGTGGTTTTGGTATCGTCAGTGGCCTCTCTTTGGGAAGCCCATAAGGTGGTTTTTAGAAGCGAATGTATTGCCCTGGGGTCAAAAATCAAAAAAGATTACGAGAAGTTTTACTTTAAGAGACTCCTTAAAACATTACAGAGGAAAATGTCCCAGCGTCCAAGCATTCCCACCCTGAGGCATATAATTGAAGCTAGAAATAACCTAAAAGATATCGCCATTCGTGGTGTGGAGAGATTCCTTCTTTACTCCAAGCAAAGATACTACGGATATAGTAATAAAACCGACACAATTTTGGCTAAACAACTTAAAGAGAAATCTGTAAGATTTATGCCATAAGCCCCGCGTGACAGAGAGGGTACCCTTCACTATGATGCTACATCTATTGCTAAAATCTTCTCTGATTATTTTTCAAAGCTTTACTCTTTGTCGTCAGACTTCACTCAGAATAGTTATGAGGCAGAAAAACTTATACTAGATTTCCTTCAAGCCTGTCCCCAACCTAAGCTCCCCTCAGATTCATCCTCCTCTCTTAATGTCTCCATTGAAATGGAGGAATTGCTTGAGGTCTTAAAGGACCTTCCATCTGGAAAAGCTCCAGGTCCAGATGGCCTCTCTTATCTCTACTTCAAAGTTTACTCAGAGGTCCTGGCTCCCCATATGCTTCATCTCTTCAGCTCCTTGCTAAAGGGTTCCCCAATTCCAGGTCTTATGTCCAACTTACACCTTACCCTTATTCATAAGACAGGAAAGGACCTGGCAGATAGTGCTAATTATAGGCCTATAGCACTCCTAGACTCTGACTTAAAAATCTTCACCAAAATCTTAGCCAACAGGATGAATATTTGGCTTCCCCCAGCTGCTCAATAAGGATCAGGTTGGATTTATCCACTTAAGACAGGGAGGGAATCAGGCTCGGACTGGGCCGCCGGGGGATCGGTCAATCCCCCTGTGGGCCCCCCCGAGCCGCTATGGGCCCCGGAGGCAGTGCCACCGCTCCCCGGGGCCCGGCCGCGCATCCGGTCACTGAACGCTTGGGCCCTGCGTCCCGAGCGCCCACACTCCCGGGGCTGCGCGGTGTCAACGGAGCCGAGCACCACCCGCGCTCGGCTCCGCTGACCGCCCTGGCAGGCCTAAGGCGCTAGGCCTTAAGCCTGCCGGGCGCCGGCCCCTACGGCTGACGTAGGCGCGCGATGACATCACATCACCGCGCCGCCTATGCAGGGCCGCAGCTCGGAGCGGCGGGAGCTGGAGCCAGGTAAGTGGTTGTTTGTTTTTTTGTTTGTTTGTTTTTCAAAACTATCTAAGGAGGCCCTGGCTACTAAAGGGCGGCCCTGGTTACTTAAGGGGGCCCTGGCTACTAATGGGGACCCTGGCTACTAATGGAGGGCCCTGGCTACTATAGGGGGGCCCGGGCTATTAATGGGGGCCCTGGCTACTAAAGGGGGCCCTGGCTACTTAAGGGGGCCCTGGATACTAATTGGGGCCCTGGCTACTAAAGGGGGCCCTGGCTACTAAAGGGGGGCCCTGGCTACTAAAGGGGGCCCTGACTACTAATGGGGGCCCTGGCTACTAATGGGGGACCTTGACTACTAAAGGGGGGCCCTGTCTACTAACGGGGAGCCTGGTTACATAAAGGGGGCCCTGGCTACTAAAAGGGGGCCCTGGCCACTAGAAGGGGGCCTTGACTACTAAAGGGGGGCCCTGACTACTAAAGGGGGCCCTGGCTACTAATGGGGGCCCCGAGTACTAAAGGGGGCCCTGGCTACTAATGGGGGACCTGGCTTCATAAGGGGGCCCTGGCTACATAAAGGTGGCCCTGACTACTAAAGGGGGGCCCTGGCTACATAAAGGGGAGCCCTGGCTACTAAAGGGGGGCCCTGGCTACTAAAGGGTGCCCTGGCTACTAAAGGGGGCCTGACTACTAAAGGGGCCCTGGCTACATAAAGGGGGGGCCCTGACTACTAAAGGGGGGCCCTGGCTACTAAAGGGGGGCCCTGGCTACATAAAGGGGGCCCTGACTAACTAAGGGGGCCCTGACTAACTAAGGGGGCACTGACTTCATAAAGGGGGGCCCTGGCTACATAAATGGGGGCCCTGGCTACATAAAGGGGGGCCCTGGCTACATAAGGGGGCCCTGACTACCTAAAGGGGCTCTGGCTACCTAAATACTAACGGGGGCCCTGACTACCTACACACTAGTTAAAGGGGGCCCTGACTACCTACACACTAGCTGAAGGGGGGGCCTGACTTCCTGCACACTAGCTAAAGGGGGGAGTTGACTTACTGCACACTAGCTAAAGGAGGCCCCTAACTACCTGTATACTACCTAAAAGAGACCCTTAACTGCCTGTATACTACCTAAAGGAGGCCTTGCCTGTATACTACCTAAAGGAGACCCCTAACTGCCTGTATACTATCTAAAGGAGGCCTTAACTGCCTGTAAACTACCTAAAAGAGACCCCTAACTGCCTGTATACTACCTAAAGGAGGCCTTAACTGCCTGTATACTACCTAAAGGAGGCCTTAACTGCCTGTATACTACCTAAAAGAGACCCCTAACTGCCTGTATACTACCTAAAGGAGACCCTGCCTGTATACTACTTCAAGGGAAGCCCTAACTGTCTGTAAACTACATAAAGGGGGTCCCTAACTGCTTGAAGCCTATGTAAAGGGGACCCTAACTACCTAAAGCTTACCTAACTCGGGGAAACCACCTACCTACAGCCTAACTAATTGGGAGTGACTAACACCTACCTACAGTCTAAGTATCTGGGGTCCACCAACCTAACTGTAGAAGATCTACTTTCCTAACTGGGGCCTGCTTATCTACCTGGGGGCTGTTTACCTACCCACCTGTGGCTAGGTACCTACCAGCCTACCTGGGGATGGCCTAATAACTTATCCAGCGGGCGTCTACCTACCTAAATAGAGCCTATCTAGTTACATGGGGCCTTGCCTATTTGCCTACCTACCTAGGGTCTTGCCTACCTACCTGGTTATATAATTGAGAAGGCAGCAGTCCATAGTTGTAGCATTATCTCCTGGGGGTTAGTCCTCTCCCCACCTTCTAACCCCGTAGGATACTAGACCTCTAAGTTATGGCTTGTACCCGCTCTCCCACCCCTGGGCAGTTTGTACAGATGTGGGAATGGGTAAAGAGGTCCTGGAAAATTGAGGATTCTAAGATATTTGTGTGTAATTTCTGCAGGGATGAGTTGTGGCCAAGACAAGTCATCATGGCGGTGTGGAACGGATGCAGATGAAAAGGGAATAAGAACGACTCATGAGAGAAGAGAACAACTCCTCAGATATGACATCTCCGGTGAGTCCCTGATGTCAGGGATTATTTTACTTCTATATTGTTTCAGTGTTGTATTCACTGTAATGTGATGTGACCTGAGCTGGTGTCGGACGTCTATGTGGTTTCTATATGGCGGTGTTGTAAGTTAGACCTGAGCTGGTGTCTGACCTCTATGTGGTCCCTATATGGTGGTGTTGTAGGTTATACCTGAGCTGGTGTCGGACCTCTATGTGGCCTCTATATGGCGGTGTTGTAGGTTATACCTGAGCTGGTGTCTGACCACTATGTGGTCTCCATATGGCGGTTTTGTAGGTGCGGGTATAGTGGCAGCGTACATGTGTCCCTGATTGTAAAAGTGAGGGAACACCTGACCCTGTTGATAGGAGTTACACTTTTACTTTCTTGCTGCCGTTTATTTTAGCAGGTGGTGAAATGCGTGACCAAGGGAAATGTGGAGAGGGACATTGTATGTGGGATGGTGAGGGATATGGATGGAGCTATTTAGCCCTGTGTCTATGATATGTTAGACTGACAAATGTGTGACTAACTTGATATTGTACTACACAATATAGCTCTTTTTTGCACACTGTAAAATGTGGTAAAATGGGTGCCTTTATGTCCGAGAGGCCGGTATTATTTTCATGTACAGTAGGGTGGGCCCCCCCAAGATCAATTCCCCTGTGGGCCCCAGACCCCCAGTCCGACACTGGAGGGAATAATACCAGGAGGACCATTAACCTCGTTGAGGTCTTGAATTCTCATGCAGGACAGGCCCTCCTCTTGAGTTTAGATGCTGAAAAGGCCTTTATTAAGTTGGGGTGGCCTTTCCTGTTTGAGACGCTTGTAAACTTTGGATTTAGTGGTTCCTTCTTAACTGCCATAGTGGCACTCCCTGCCCATCTCCTTTTTTAGTCAAATTAATACGGTTAAAATGTCCATTCTGCCCAAGATCCTCTACCTGTTTGAAACCCTTCCTGTGGCAGTACCTATTAGTGTATTGAGGTCCATCCAAGCTGTTGCACCGATTTATCTGGGCTCAGGATAGGCATAGGGTGTCCAGGGACACTTTGATGACTAGCAAGCAGAGGGGATGGTGACCCATCTCCGTTGTATACCAGCCTGGTCAGCTTTGAGATCCACGCAAATGGAGGTAGAGAACCTATGGATGGCACCAGGCCCGTTCCTAGGGGCGGGCAAGGCGAGCAGCCGCCCGGGGCGCCGCTCACCAAAGGGGGCGCCACCCGCCAGTCAGGAAAAGCAGGCCGGCAACATCTCACTCTCAGGGCCATATGTATTACAGGGCAGTGGGCAGGGAAGAGGGGGACGGCACTTCACTGCTTCATGGCTCATGTTTTACTTTTTCCTTTAATGTAGATGCTGCTGCCCCCAGGGAATTGCTTCAGACCCCTGTGGCAGCAGTGATGAGGTGCTGAGCTGTGTCCGGTTTATGGCTCAGGGAGATCTGACCTACAGCAGAGCAGACGCTGAGCTGCTGCTGTACGCACACCCTGAGCTGACCAGCAGCTGCTGTGTGCTGAAGATGAGCATCCACTTCCTGCTTTGCCTCTCCCTAACAAGCTCCAAAGTCTCAGGTACAGCGTTCTCACAGTTACTTAGCTGAGAGGAGGTGATCATATTATTTTTTGGAGCTTCCACAGCAGGTTTCTTTATATTTTCATGGTCCTCCTGAGCTCTTGTCTCTCCCTCCTGGTATCTTGCCATGATGCTCTCTGCAGCTCTGCCTAATCGCAGTGCCCAGTCCCTGCCCTCTGCTGTTTATTCCCACTGGTTAGGGGTTAAATAGAGGAGAACCTGCCCTTAATGCAAAGCATCAGACTCTAAGATGAATGTAGGTGTTGGTCTACAGTACAAAAGCCAGATAGGATACAGAACTGTGCAGTAAAATGTCTGTACATGTGTGGCATGTCTCATTAAATGCATGTGTTGTGTATTTATGTAAATGTGTATGAATTCAGTGTATATATACATACATGGGTGCAGGGTACCTGGCTATGTAGTGTAAAAATGCTTGTATATACATATGCATGGGGAAGTCTATGCACATGGACAGACAGTACACATATATACACATCAATGTCAGTGTGTTATCACATGTGTGCAATGTGCATATATATGTGTAGTGTGTCCAGTGTATGAATACATGTGTGCAGTACATATATACGTGTGCTCTGTCCAGTGTATGAATACATGTGTGCAGTACATATATACTTGTGCTCTGTCCAGTGTATGAATACATGTGCGCAGTACATGTATACGTGTGCTCTGTCCAGTGTATGTGTGCAGTACATATATACGTGTGCTCTGTCCAGTGTATGAATACATGTGAGCAGTACATGTATACGTGTGCTCTGTCCAGTGTATGAATACATGTGTGCAGTACATATATACGTGTTCTCTGTCCAGTGTATGAATACATGTGTGCAGTACATATATACGTGTGCTCTGTCCAGTGTATGAATACATGTGTGCAGTACATGTATACGTGTGCTCTGTCTAGTGTATGAATACATGTGTGCAGTACATATATATATATATATATATATATATATATATATATATATATATATATATATATATATATGTGCTGTGTCAGTCCAGTTTACATGGGTATTTTTACATGGCATATAGTGACACATACCTGTGTACACTGCTATACACCTGCTGTGGGAAGGTATATGCTAGTCAGCACATACTTCACACAGCGCTCTCATTGACTTTCACGTTCCCTGGCACATAAGTGCTGAAAAGAAGTTACATGTCACTTCTTTCTCCTGGTTCTTAGAACATGTTGGGGAGTATGCTGTAAAATCATAGCATTCATAGAGTGCTATGATTTTACCATATTTGCAGGCACCTTATTATTCAGTCACTATGTGGTGGTGATATGTGTTCATGGTGTGGCAGTATTTTACAGTCACTGGTGGTGATATATGGTCATGTTGCAGTGGTATTCATCTTGGTAGGATTATTGGTAACATTAGTCTTGGGATTCTGGTTTTGTTTATCTATGTTATTTGGTAATTGTATGACTATAATATAATAGTTTTATACATAGAACTTTGTGTTATAGCTTTTTATATATTCAAGCACTGGTAAATGATGATGTAATGTGCCGCCTCATAGCACAGCATGTTAATGGTGGTAATGGTGGCGGGGGGAGGGGGGTTGAAATTTCTTCACTCCGCCCTGAGTGCAATTTAGCCTAGAAACAGCCCTGGATGGCACCCACACATCCGAATGCCTACCTCTGGCACTCACGTACCCTTCCAGATGGGATGAATCTATTGGGCCCTATGAAATTTACAGTACAAATTTGGAACTTCTGCAGGAACAAATTCCATTTGGCCTCTCAGGTGTCACCTATGACTTTATTTGTCTGTACACCCCTTTTGCCCACTAGTTCCTCTGGATATTTTGCTTGGCCATGTCTGGGGCAGGATCTATTTCATTTTCTGGATATTACAACTGCCCAAAATAGGAAGTTGAGCCCATTTGAAACTGTTCAGAGGGACTATGATCTCCCTCCAAGCTCTAGATTCCATTACCTTCAAATCAACTATCTTCTTTTTTCACTTTATAGCACCAACACTTTGTCTCTGCTCACTCTCTTTGAATGCCTTGTTAGAGCGGGAACCTCTACTAAAGGGCTCATTTCCACAATCTACACCATGATATCTAAAACCCATTCCTAACAAGAATCCATTCCATAAGTATATGACAAGGTGGGAGCTCTACCTCAGTAGGTCCATTTCCTACCCTACTTGGCAGGCGATTTGGAGGGCGGCAGCTAGATCCTCTACCTGTATCACCCACAAGGAAAACCTATATAAAATTCTATATTTTTGGTACCACACTCCAGACTTAATTCACAAATGGAATTCCCAGTTCCCTGCTACCTGTTGGAGGTGTGGCGGTGCTGTGGGCTCTCTACCTCATATAAACCCGTGCCAGGCTCGATGGTCCTTATTCTTTTCCCGGTTCAATTTTCTGATTCATTTCTGCCCCGCGGAGAAAAACGTTAAGGCCGTGGTAGGAGATGAACTAGCACCACGGCATATCATCCCTCCTGAAAGGCTAAACTCTGCTACCCCCATAGAGTTGCAACGAATCCCTCCGGGCAAGACTTATGTGCGCACGGCTCTACGGAAGAAAATACTGTATTGGGGACAATGCTCTAGAGTGGACACCCAGGAGGGAAGAAATCTTGCTCTCTCATCTCCCGTTTTTATTGGTGGCCCAGTCTGGCCAAAGTCGTTCGCAAATTCGTGGAGACGTGCACTTCATGTGCCCGCAGCAAGTCTTCCCATCTCAAGCTGGCAGGTCTGCTGCAGTCACTGCCTATTTTCGATTGTCCCTGGACCCACGTGGCCATGGACTTTATTACTGATCTCCCGTCTTCCTCCGGTAATACCGTGATCTGGGTAGTCACGGATCGCTTTTCCAAGATGGCCCATTTCGTCCCTCTGCCAGGTCTACCCTCTGCTCCTCGTCTGGCCAGCATATTTTTTCAATATATTTTTCGGCTACATGGGCCGCCCCGCCATATAGTCTCTGACCGGGGGGTCCAATTTGTTTCTAGGTTCTGGCATTCCCTCTGTAACCAGCTACAAGTAAAATTGGATTTCTATTCGGCCTATCACCCTCAGACCAACAGGCAGGTGGAGAGGGTTAACCAGATACTGGGCATCTATCTGCGGCACTTTGTTTCTGCTCGTCAGGGCGACTGGGCCAATCTGTTACCCTGGGCAGAATTCTCAAACAATTCGTTAGACTCCGAGTCTGCCGATGCCACCCCCCTTCTTCATTGTCTACGGGCGACATCCACGTCCACCACTCCCCCTCTCTGTGCCCTCTGAGGTCCCGGCTGTGGAAGATTTGGTCCAGAACTTAACTGCCATCTGGGATCAGACAAGCCAGTCTCTGCAATGGGCGTCTGCCCGCACTAAGAAGCAAGCAGACAAAAAGAAAAGAGCCCCCCCTTTATTTTCCCTCTCCTGGAGTTTTTTAAAAAGTGTGGTTTTTGGGCGAGATACTTTGGGGTTTTAAAAAGACCCCCCGGCTAAAAAACTGGGGTCCCCGCTTCCTGGGACCGTTCAAGGTGCTGAAACATCTTCACCATAAAAGAAATCTTGGCCATGAAAACGATCAGGGGGAAATCACAAATTAAAATGTCATGCCTGACCTCCCCAACAGGTTTCATCAGCTAACTACCCTTCACCCAGAGGTTTGAGGCCCGGCCCCATGGGGCTAGCTAAATTTCCTTTTATTTTACCCTTGGTCGGCTTGGGGTAAAGCTTTTTTAAAAAATGAAAAATGTTTATTAGAAAGGGGAAGAGGTTTATGGGAAGGACAAAGATAGCAGTTTTTTAGGGTATAATGGAGTAGTTTTTTCCAATGAATATGCATTTAGACAAAAAGGGGGGAAAAAAGGTTTAGGGGAAAGGGGAAAATTTTGGGCATTTGGGGCTTTTAAAATTTTTAAAACCCTTTTTTCGTTTAAAGTCCGTTTTTTATGGGGAGCCACGCGAGCAAAAATTTTAAAAAAGGGGGGGAAAGGGGGTATTTTTAAATTTCCTCTGGGGGCCATTGGTGGGGCCCCTAAAATGGGGGTTTGTTTTCCCCTAAGATGATTTTAAAAAAAAATTTGAGTAGACCAGGGGGCCCCGACCTCAAACCCCCTGTTTAAAACCCAAAACTTAGGGGTTTTAAAAACCATTTTGGGGGAGGTCGGGCCCATGACTTTTTAAATTGTGATTTCCCAAAACCTCTCTCAAACTGTTTTTCCCCGTGCAGAGGGTCCCCAAAAGGGGGAAAATTTTAAAAAGTTTTTAAATGTCCATCATTTGGGGGTTGATCCCCAAATTTTTCTGAAATTATTGGGTTTCCCCCTTTTAAATTAGGTGGGTTTTCCCACCGGGACTTGATAACAAAAAAGGGGGTTTTTCCCTTTTCCCAAAAATTTAAAAAAAGGGGGGAAATAAATTGACGGGGGTTAAAAATTTGGTTTTTTTAAAATAGTGTTTTATCGGGGTTTTAATTTGTTTATACCTAAAAAAAGGAAAGTTTTGGGGTGCTTTATAGATTGAGAACGGGATATTTTTAAAGTTTGCCTAGGGGCAAAAAGTAGTTAGAAATTTTTGCCCGGGAGCCAAACACCCCCCCTTCCTTTTCTCAGTTTTAAAAAGCCCTTGTCTTTATGCCCTTTGGTGATGTTTTTTCTGTGAATTCTTTTCCCCATTGTTTGCGGGGGTATTATTAATTGGGTTTTTTTGGGGTTATGCCTCTTTTTGAAAAACCCTTTATTCACAGTATTCTAGAGGCCTGTATTTTACCTTGAGATTTATCTTTCTTAACACTACTTGTGCTTTTTTTGGTGTTTAAATTTATTTTCATTTTTTTTAATTATAAATTGCTTTGGTTTATATAATATTGAAAATTGTAAAAAAAAAGTAAATTTTTTTAAAAAAAAAAATTTTAAATATGTTTAGAAATATTAAAGTTCAAATTCGATGTCTCCAAGATCTATTCCTACCCAGGTTTGTATTTTAGATCAAAGGTGGCACCCTCTTTTGTCTTGGGGGAAAGAACCCTTTTTTTACAAAAAAAATAGGGGAAATGGGGGAACCCTTTTTCCCAAAGGAGGAACATTGCATTTTTTAGTGTGAAAAAAATTTCTGATTCCCGGGTTTTGGGGGGGGGGGAAAGGGATTTTTACCCCAAAATGAGGAAAATTTGACTTTTTTTTCTGGGGGGGGTTTTTTGGGCCTTCCTCTGGTTTAAAACCTATAGCAAAAAAGGGTTTGGAAGGGGAGGGACGTTTCTGTCTTTTTTTTGGCCCTAAAACCCATGTAATTTTTTTAATTGAAATTTCTATACAAAAGGATGCCCCAGTCACTTTCATTTATGGTTTAAAGGGTTTATTTTTAAAACCCCCCTTACCAAAATTTTTGCCGTATTCATCCCGGCAATGTGGGGGAAAGGGGTTCCCCAAATTTTGCCCTAGGGAGTCCCTTTAAAGGGTCTTCCCGCGCTCACAAGCGGGATGCCGAAAGGGAAAAATTTCGCGGCGGGAAACCCACCCCGGTTTTAATTACCGCTGGCTTTAATCCCAGCTTTCCCCCCGGGGGCCGGGGAGTGGGGGCCCCTGCTGCCCGAGATCCGGCGAAAGAAATGGCGCTGGGGCCCCGTTTACTGAGTCCCCTTTTACCAGGCACCCGGATGCTAATGACGGAAATCCCGGGTTTGTATGGGGGGACGGGGACAGTTGCATGGGGGACCGCATACAGCAATAAACTGTATGTGTCTCCAAATTGCTTTGAACGAATGACAAATCGTTCAGGGAAAATTTCCCCCCGGGGGGGAAAACAGTTTTAAAAAAAAGTGTGAAAAAGTAAAAAAAAAAAGTTTTAAAAAAAAAGGGTTAAAACACAAAAAAATAAAATAAAAAACCTTTTACATGGGCCCTTTCCCCCCTTTTTACAACCCCCAAATCGCCCCAAAAAAAAGATAAAAAATTTAAAAAAACCCGTCCCCATATTTGGTTTTTTTTTCGCCGCCGTGCTTTGGGGACCCACCCAAATAAATCTGGTCACTTTTAATTAACCCTTTACGGGTGAACGCCGGTAAAAAAAAAAAACAAAAACAAAAAACAGTCCCCATTTTTTGCGATTTTTGTAAACCCCTTTTGGGCAAAAAAAGGGAAATTAAAAAGCGATCAAAAACTTTATAAAATCCCAAAAAAGTTTTTTACCAATTAAAACTTTCAGTTCACCCCGCAAAAAAAAAGGGGGGTTTTCCTTACACAGCTCTGAAATAGGGAAAAAAAAGTTAAAAAAGTTTTTGGTTTTATTAAAAGATTTAGCGTTGCTTAAAAAAATTGTTTTTCACAATAAAAAAACTTTTTTTTAAAAAAAAAAATTGGGGTTTTTCCAAATAAAAAAAAACCTCAAAAATTGGGTATCCCCGTAATCGTTCTAAAACCCAACAGAGAAAAAACTAACTTGTCACGGATACTGTTTGGGGGAACGCTTTAAAAATAAAAAAAAAAAACCTTCTAGGATTGCAGTTTTTTCCCTTTCACCCTCCCTTTCCCAAAAAAAAACGGATTTTAAAAAGGGGATCAAAAATTTTCTTGTCCCCCTAAAAAATGTTAAAAAAAAACGTCAACTCACCCACCCAAAAAAAAAAAAATTTCCCTATCAGCTCCATAAAACGGGAAAAAAAAAAAAGGGTTATTTTCTCTAAAAAACTGCGGGGGATGCAAAAAGTTTTTTCCCCTTTTCAAATAAAAGTTTTTTTTTTTGGTTTTAAAAAAGCAGAAAAAAACTTTTAAAAATTATAAAACAATTGTGGTACCCACGGGAAATTCTTTACCCAAACCTCTGGGGGGAAAACTAGAAGTCATTTATACCCCCACATTTGACCGCTGTAAAAAAAAAAAAAATTTAAAAAAAAAAAATTTCCAGGATTGATGTATTTTGTAAAAAAAATTACCCCCCAAAAAAACCCCTTTAAAAAAAAAGTGTTTCAAAAAGAAATCACATGCCCCCATAATGGAAACCAATATAAAAAAACCAAACTTCCCCCCCCCTAGTTAAAAAAGCGGGGCCAAAAAAACAAAAACCCCAACCTCCTTTTTTTTGAAAAAAAAGAAAAAAAAAAAAAAAAAAAAAAAAAAAAAAAAAATTAAAAAAAATAAAAATTAATAAAAAAAAAAAAAAAAAAAAAAAAACCAAAAAACAAAAAAAATCCCCTTAAAAAAAAAAAAGCAAAAAAAAAAAAAAAACCCGAAAAAAAAAAAAAAACAAAAAAAAAAAAAAAAAAAAAAAAACAAAAAAAAAAAAAAAACCTTTGACTTCCCCAAAAAAAAAAAAAAAAAAAAAAAAAAAAAAAATTTAAAAAAAAAAAAAAAAAAAAAAAAAAAAAAAAAAAAAAAAAAAAAAAAAAAAAATAAACAAAAAAAAAAATAAAAAAAAAAAAAAAAATAAAAAAAAAAAAATAAAAAAAAAAAAATAAAAAAAAAAAAAAAAATCAAAAAAAAAAAAAATTAAAAAAAACTCAAAAAAAAAAAAAATAAAAAAATAAAACCGCAAATTTTAAAATTTACCCCAATTGTAATTGTACCGCCCCCCATAGAAAAGGGTTAAATTTCCCGTTCATTTACCCCGGGTACGGCAAAATACTGAAAAAAATAAAGGGGCCCAAAAAAAACAATGGGGAACTGCTTTTTTCCCCCCTTTCCTTTTTCCATGGCCCAATGTAAAAAAAAATTTCCTCGGAACCCCCCCCCTTCCCCCCAAACCCCCAAAATGGGCCCCAAAATTTGAAAACCCCCTAGAGGGAGACCCCCTTGGGGGGGTTGTGATAAAAAACAAATGGGGAAAAATTCTGGGGGGGTTTTTCCCCTTTTCTGTATTTTTGGGGGCCCTTTTGCAGATGTGACGGGGCCCCCACCAATATCTGGGGTTGGCCAAAAAAAGCCAAATTGCGCTCCCCCCCCCTTTGTACCCCCGCCATGCCCCCCCAAAACGCGTTTACCCCCAAACATGAAAGGGAAATTCCCGGGAATTTGGAAAAAAAATTGGCGTAACCCCAAAATTTTGGGGCTTTTTTTAAAGTTTCCTTAAAAAAAATTTTAAAAAACATTTTTCAAACTAAAATTGCAGATTTTTGGGAAAAAAAATATTTTTTTTTTTTTTTCCCAAGAGCCGAACGCTAAAAAAATTTTTTTTGAAACGCATGTGGGGTGGGAAAACCCCATTTAAAAACCTTTGGGGATATTTCCCGGGTTTAAGGGGGTTTTTTGTATTTTTCCAAATTTTATGGGGTTTTTTTTAGGGGGTTTTTTTAAAGTTTTTAGCCCCCTTAGGGGTCCCCGGGTAAATGAAATGGGTAAATCAAAAAAAATTGGAAAAATAAAAAATTGGGCCCCAAAGTCCCAGAAAGGTGCTCCCCCTATTTGAGGTTTTTGTGGTTGAGCCAAAAAATTTGGGCACTGGGGGCCAATATGGGAAACTCTGAAAAGGGCCCTAAAAAATCGGGGGGGAATCAATAAAAAATTTTGCTTTTCCCTGATCCCCATTTACCGTTTTTCTTGTCAATAATGTTTTAAAAATTAAAAATCTGAAAAAAAAAAGTGAAATTTTGAAATTTTCCCACTTCCACTTTGCTTTAATTCCTGTGAAACACCTTTAAAGGGGTTAATAAATTTCCCTTTAAATTGGGTTTTTGGGAAATATTTTTTAAGGGGTTTTAGTTTCTTTAGATGGGGAAATTTTTTTGGGGGAAATCTAACAAACAGGTCAATCACAGTAAACCGTTAAAAACTGGGTGGCCCCCAAAAAATATGTATATTGAAATTTTCTTAAAAAATTTAAAAATTACTACTAAATTTTAAAAACCCCCCTAATGCGTAAAAAAAAAAAAAAAAAGTTTTTTAAAAAAAAATTATCCCAAAACTACACCCCAGAAAATTTTGGAAAGGTGTGGGTTTTTAAAACCAAATTTGATTTGGGAAAAACCTATCTTTCTTAAAATGAAAAAATTTTTTTTGGGAATTTTGGGAAAATTGGGTACTTTTTAAAACATTTTCACGATAATTTGATATTTTTCACAAATAAACAATCATTTTTTGGACCAAAATTTCTTACTATCTTATAGCACAATGTGTCACGAGAAAACATCTCTGAATCACATGGATAGGTTAAAGTGTCAAAAAGTTATTCTCACATAAAGTGACAGATTTCAAAAATAGGGCTCTGTCAGAAAGGCCAAAACTGGCTCCGGCGGTAAGGGGTTAAAGACTATGTCCATTTTCACAAGCAATGTTTTTATTGCTTTAATTTATCTAAAGGGAAACATTAAGAGTTGTGCAGACAATTTTTATTAAAAAAGTGCTTTATTTTTGTTTCTATAGCTTCTACAGAAACATTTCCTTCGTCATGGTAAAAGAGTACAAAAAAAGTAACTCTGTGTAGTTGGATTCTGAAGTCTTTTCCATCTTTCCCCCATTACTTGCAGACAGTGCAACAGATTTCCATCCAATAGCAGCACCTGTTCTAAAATACTGAAAAATATGAGCCGAACTTGTTGATACTTGTCTGTGTTGTATTATCACCAAGGTAGACAAACAACGAAGTATGAAAATTCAGCCTTATTTTTGCTACCTGTAGTTTTTCTTATCCACACATGAGGATAGGTCAAATAACTCTATTTGTATAAACGTTCACAAAACTTTTGGAACCCCTCCATTAAAGAAAGAAAAATCCATAATGGTCACTGAAATAGCATGGAAGTGACAAAAGTAATTATACATTTCAATTGATTCAAAATCAACTAATGAAAATTAGACATTGCTTCTGAATTGTGATTCAATTAAAAAAAATATAAAAAAAAAAAAATACTATTGAAACTGTCATGGTACCTTTAACTTAATACTGTGTTGCAAAACCCTTAGAGGCAAAGAGGTAAACAAATGATTTCTGCAAGGATGCTTTCACACAGAGCGTTTTTTTGGTCCCTTTTTGCTATATTTTTGGATGCATTTTTTGTGCAGAAAGGTACATCAATTTATGCTGTACATTTCTGCACAAAAAACGCATCAAAAAGAGCACCAAAAACACACCAAAAAAGCGCTCTGTATGAAAGCACCCTAACTCTGAATGAGACTCCTGCACCTGTACAGGTATTTTGGCCCTCTCCTCATGAGCAAACTGCTCCAGCTGTCTCAGGTTTGTGGGTGCCTTCTACAGACTGCATGTTTTAGCTCATTCCACATGTTCAATGTTCAATACAATTCTGATCAGGGTTCACAGAAGGCCACTTTAGAATAGTCCACAACTTTGCTTTTAGCCATTCTCAGATGTTATTAGATGTGTGTTTTTGGACCGTATCTTATTGGAGGACCCATGACCTGCGACTTAGACCAAGCTTTCTGATACTGGGCAGAACATTTCGCTCTAGAATGCCTTGATAGTCCTGAGATTACATTCTAACCTGCACAGATTCAAGTTTCAATACATTTATTCACCCATATCCACACAAGAGACTACGTTTCAGACCTTCTATAGGGTCATTTTTTTCACGCTTGAAATCGATTCTATGGAGGGGCTAAAACGCGACCTTTTGTATAAATGTGCATGAATAAATGTAAACTTTTTTGAACTAGTGCTGCCTCCTCCAATTTGTTTTGTACTGCTTGCATGTAAGAGTCTTGGGGTCAGTCTCTTGGAAGCTTTTTGCACACTGCTTTGTACCCTGTTTTTTCTTATATGGTGCTGTTTCCAGATCTGCTAGTTTTTGTCTGCACAGATTCAATACACCCTGTGCCAGATGCAGCAAAGCAGCCCCAAAACACAGCCAAGCCTCCTCTATGTCTCACTGTAGTTACAGTGTTCTATTCTGTGCATGCTTCATTTTTGCATATTTGAACATGGAGCTGATGTGACATGCCAAAAGTTCCAGTTTTATCTCAACTGTCTGTAGGACATTCTCCCAGCAGCTTTGTGGTTTGTTATTATGTATTTTGGAAAATTCCAGCCTTGCTGTTTATGATTTGCTTTCAACAGCGTTTTTCTCCTTGATCATCTTCTATTAAGTCCACTTTGGCAAAGACAGCAATAGATGGTGCAATCTGCCACTGATGTACCTTGATCTTTGGAGTTCACCTTTAATATCTTTGGAAGTTGTTCTGGGCTCTTTGGTTAATATTCATATTATCAGTTGCTTCAATTTGTCAAACCTAAAAGGAGGTTGGCTACAGTTCCGTAGGTCTTAAACTTCTGATTAACATGTTCAACTAAAGTAACGGGTAAGAAATGGTCTTATAGCCTTTACCTTTAACATTTTTGTCTATAATTTTCTTTCTAATCCCCTGAGACAAATCTTTCCTTAGCTTCCTTTGGTTCATGTTCACTGTGTTACACACCATAATACCAAACAGCACAGTGACCACTTTTCCTTCTTTTAATTAGCAACGACGATTATAAGTTTAGGGCAACCTGTCTAGCTAAACTCCCTAATCAATTTTTTTCATGTTTTTTAGGGGTACCACAATTTTGTCCAGGCCAGTTTCATTAGTTTTTTGGGTTTTTTTAGTTTTTTTTTTTTTTGTTGAACCACAATTCAAACACAATGTCTGACTTTCAAGAGTTTATGTTTGGTAAATTTTAATTTATTATTACTTTTGTCAGCTTCAAGTAATATCATTGACCACTATGGTTTTTTTTCTTTGGAAGGTACCAACAATTGTGTCCAGGTGTATAGCTTCCCTGGCAAAAATAGTAACTTGCAGTGTACATCAATGAACTAACCACTGAAATGGTGTTACTATTTTATAAATATTCAAACCAAGTCGTTTATTTATGATAATTCTGAGGGTTAGTTTCCCACTCAATTCTACTAATCACCGGGGCCCCTTTATTAGGTACCCATGCTAGAACGGGGTTGGACCCCCTTTTGCCTTCAGAACTGCCCCCAATTCTTTGTGGCATAGATTCCCAAGGTTTCAAAGATGCCAATTGGTACCAGGGCCCAAAGAGGGCCAAGAAAAAATTCCCCACACCATGACACCCCCACCAGCAGCCTGCCGTTGATACAAAGGGGGATGGGTCCATGCTTTTGTTGTTACCCAAATTTGACCCTACCTCCGAAATCGCAGCAAAACGGGACTCATCAGACCCAACTTTTTAATTTTAACTGCGATTTCGATGAGTTTGGACAACTTATGGAGCCTCAGTTATTCCTTTTTCAATGCTTTTTAAGGGTGGCACCACATTTGGTCCTGCTCGTAGCCCATTTCAAAGTTCCGTTACTGTGCATTTAAAATTTTCTGTACTTGTTGTGAACGGAGGTATTTGAGCACTGTTGCCTTTCTTAGTCTGGTAACCAGTTGCCTTCATTCCCTTTACCTTCTGGTCAACAAGCTTTCACGCCCCAGGACTGCCACTCATGGTTGTTTTTTTTTTCGGACATCTCTGTAAACCCTATAGATTGTGCTGTCCAGGAGATCAGCAGTTTTGAAATCTCAGACCAGTTCTCACCAAACATTGCAGTTATGCCCTCAGAATCATTTTGATACTGAGCTCGTTGAACTCAGGAGTTGTCTTGACATGTTTATCAAAGTAGTTCCCCCATGTGATTGCTGATTAAAATAGTTACGATTATAGTTCTATAAATGCCGGTGAGTTAATAACTAGATCATGTAGAACTGCTGTTACCAGTGGTTTTACTACATATCTGCTCTCTTTCAAACTCAGTGATTTCATTGAAAAATGTAAGACAGAAAATCATTGATATTATCAAAGATGAGGAAATAAATCCCTTGTGCAAATATTCTTAATATGTATGTGATCCTGATATCTTACCATTCCTAATGCTATTTAAATCTACTGCAGGTTCACATTGACACGTTCCTTCACCATGCTCTTTTAACTCAATTTTATTTACAGACTACTGATCTGAAAAACTATGGGCGACATGTCCCAATACACAAGCGGCGTATTTTTGGTCTATTTTGCACCAAAAATACTATTGTTGCAATATTCTCAATATAAATGAACTGTAATATACCAAAACTAGGTGCATTATACGCCGGGCATGACACATTGTAATGCACCTAAAAAGACGCATTACATATAGTAGAGATGATATGCTGTGTGGAAGAGGATTCCAGTGGCAACCTGTGAAGCTGTATGCCCAAGAGAGTTAAAGCAGTGCTGGAAAATAATGGTGGCCACACAAAATACTGACACTTTGGACACAATTTTTCCACTTTCACTTAGAGGTGTACTCACTTTTGTTGCGAGCATTTTAGGTATTGATGGCTATGTGTTGAGTTATTTTGAGGGCATACCAAATTTACAGTGTTATACAAGCTGTACACTGACTACATTGTATCGAAGTGTCGTATCTTCAGTGTTGTCTCATGAAAAGATATAATACAATATTTAAAAAATGTGAGGGGTGTAATCACTTTTCCAAGATACTGTATCTAGCTTCATAATAACAACTACTTGTTCACTGACATTGCACCAAAAAAGTGTACCAAAATGTTGTCACTTTTTAAGCCATACCCCATTCCTTAGCTACACTCCTTGTTAGGAGATGATTCAAAATGCCCCAAAATGAACCACACACTGATGCAATTTGCGACAAGGTCTAGGTGAACACACACTGGTAAGTCTGCCCCAATGTGTTATTTACTAAAAGGTTCTATAGAGTTCAGTGGACATTTGGAAGTAGCCGACAGAGTCACTGCCTGCATTCCAAGGAAATGTTGTCCAATAGCTGCGTTAGTTTTCAGCCTTCTGCATAATCTTGTTTTTTTTTTTTCTTCAGGTCCTGGCCTCTACATTGTGGAGACACACAACACCATGCATTATGATAGCTTTGGATAGCATCTTATTCTCACTGAACAAAATGTCTTTTGTTGCAGTGTTTCTCTGAACAAATTATTCAATAGTTTCTCCTGCTTTTCACCTAAATTACAGCAGCTCACATCCAGCCTGGAAAACCTTATCAGTAGCTCTCCTCGTGCTCTGTCCTACCTGAACCACACATCTCTTTTGGCTATACTTGCCTCTCCAAAGCAGCTCTACAACTGTCTGACTTGCACTATACATGGCAATAAAAGCAGCTATTTCAGTGCCAAATAAGGCGCTGTCAGTGGGTTGGCTGTGCCACACAAGGAC
Source organism: Phyllomedusa bahiana (assembly GCA_025379985.1). Lineage (NCBI taxonomy): Eukaryota > Metazoa > Chordata > Amphibia > Anura > Hylidae > Phyllomedusa > Phyllomedusa bahiana. The sequence continues at coordinate 42,841 of JAODAL010014552.1, read as the reverse complement.
ATTCAAGCTACTTCTATTTTTCTTAGTCATACGGTAGTTCTCCAGTTCATAGGAAAATCTTTGGCCTTCTTTGAAGTCCCAAGTGACCAGGTTTTCATCAAGGATCCTTTTGTACTCTGTTCAGCTTTTCTTTAATCCTTACTAGTCTGACGGATCTCTTAGTTCCTGGAATCTTTAACAATGCAGTATTTTTTTATACTCCAATTGCTGGACCTTATGTAGACAGATGTGAATCTTTCCAAGTCATGTTGAAGCAACTGAATTTACCAAATGACAACTCCATTAGTATGGTATACTAAAATATGTTAAAGGGGGATTTCGTATAGCAAAATATTTTCCCCCCCAAAAGGTTTTTTAAATAAAAATTTTTCCCCCCCCCGGAAAAAAAAAAATTTTTAAAAAGGCCCTTTTTTTCCCCCCTTTTTTTCCCCCCTTTTTTTTTTCCCTTTTTTCCCCCGGCCGGTTCCCAAATTCAAAAAAACCCTGGGGGGGCCCCAAATTTTTTTTTTGGGGTTTTTTTGGTTGGGGCCTTTTTTCCCCCCTTTTTTTCCCCCCCCCCCAAAAAAAAAGGGGGGGGGGTTTTCCCCCCCTTTTTTTTTTTTTTTGGGGGGCCCCCCCCAAAAATTTTTTAAAAACCCCGGGGGGGCCCCTTTAAAACCCCCCCCCCCCCCCTTTTTTTTTTGGGTTTTTTTTTTAAAAAAAATTTTATTTTTTCCCCCCCGGGGCCCCAAAAAAAAATTTTCCCCCCGGGTTTTTTTTTCCCCCCCCATTTTTTTGGGGGGCCCCCCCAAAAACCCAAAACCCCAAAAAAACCCCCCCCCATTTTTCCCCCCAAAAGGGGCCCCTTTTTTTTTTTTCCCCCCCAAAAAAATTTCCCTTTCCTTTTTTTTTTTTTTTCCCCCAATTAAGGGTTTCTTTTTTCCCCCCCCGGGGAAAAAATTTTTCAAATTTTTTTTTCCCGGTTTTTTTTTTAAAAGGTTTCCCCCCCCTTTTTAAAAACCCCGGTTTTTTTAAAAAAAAACCCCTTTTGGGAAAAAATTTTTTTTTTTTTTTTAAAAAAATTCCCCAAAAGGGGAAAAAAAAAGGGGGGGAAAATTTTAACCGAAACCCCTTTTAAAATTTTTTAAAAAAAAAAAAAAAGGGGGGGGGGGGGGGGGTTTTTTTTTTTCCCGGAGCCCCCCCCCTTTCCCCCCCCGGGGGCCGCCCCCCCCCCCCCAAGCCCCCCCGGGCCCCTTCGGGGGGGCCTTGGGGCCCCGCCCCCCCCCCCCCACCCCCCATTTTTTTTTCCCCCCCCGGGGGGGGGGGCCCCCCCGGGGCCGCCCCGGCCCGGTTCTCTGAGATTTAAAGGGGGGGGCCCCTTTTTTTTGGGGGGGCCCCCCTTTTAAATTTGGGCCCCCCCCCTTCCGGCCCTTTGGGGGGTTTTTAATTTTCCCCCTTTCCCCCCTTTCCCCCTTTTTCCCCAAAATTTCCAACCCCCCCCCCCCCCCCTGTTTTTCCCCCCCCGGGGCCCCCCTTTCCCCCCAAAAAAGGGTTTTCCCGTTCCTGTACCTTGCCCCCCCTGGCCGCCACTGCAAGGGGAAAACCCCCCCAGGGGGTTTGGACCTGGTGGACTCCCCCCCAGCAAACCATCCCGCTTTTGGCGGGCTTTTGGTGAAAACCAAGGCCCACTCCCTGGTGTGGGCTTACGCCACGCCCGCGGTTTGGGCCGTGGACCACCTCCAACCGAAAAACCCCAAAAATACTTGCTTAAAATTTTGAAAAATTTTTAAGCTTGTTGCCAAGGATACGACCCATAGTTTTGTTTTGGTCAGGCAAAGTCAGGGCCCGTAAATTAATCTAAAAAAGGTGAGCTTGTTAAAAAGCAGCAGGGTTGGAACCCAATGTAAGGGACCCAAACAGTGAGGACACAATATGAGATGGGACAAAAAAGGGTGGAAAAATTGCTCTTTTAGCAGCCAGGGAAAAAACAAGGGAGGAAAAACAAAGGTGATATAGATGTCAAACAATGCATGGAAAAGGAACAGTAGTCTTTTTACCCAAAATATTTTCCCACAAAACGGTTTCTCAATCTACTTAGTGAATCCTACAGTACATCACACTGGCAGATCAGACGGCAAATACTGCATTCTGCCAAAAAAATTTCATTTGGTGAAAAAACCCCTATTTGAAGAAGGCAAAGGGGTTGGAATGTGCTGAAGATATTTGTCTGCATTATCAGTTTGATTTTTCCTTTTTTATCAAAAGGGAAAATTTCAAATTGTGTTTCCCCCCCCCGAACACTTTTTGTAATTCCCTTTGCTGAAATGTTTTTCCCTGGGGGCAAAAAGGCTTGTCATGTGTAATAAAAACACATATAGATTTTCAATCAAACACACAATTTAAAAAATTTTAATTTTGTGTAATTTAAAAAAATTATACCGCAGACTTGTAAATATATTTACTTTCAAATTTTGTCCCCTTTGTGTTAAACCCTTTTGATGTCTTTTTTTTTAAGGTTAAAATTTTTTTTAGCCATTTTTGGGTGGGAAAAAAATTTTTAAATTCTTAAACTTCTCCATAAAATAAAAGATGGGAAACAATTTTAACATCACGTGTTTATACGGGAGACACTGATTTGATTACTCTATGTATTTAAACAGAAATTAGTATCTCATTTTAAAAAAAAAGTTTTTTTTTTCCCCGAACTTTATTTTTAAAGTCCCTTTTTTTTAAAAATTCCCTGCAACTTCAGTAGCGTTAATATGACATATGTATTAATTATATGGTGCTTTTCTCTACATTTCTGTTTAAACCCTAGTAGTATAATGTACTGTGTACTGTGTTAGCCATAGAAAGTTATAGAAGAGTGAAGAAAGGTTAACTAAGTATATTTGATGGTGAGCTTTCGGGAGTACTAGCACCCTTCTTCAGACATGATGTTATAGAAGAAACTGAAAAATCACAGACTTTTTATACACAATTAACATGGACCTTCAAAGCAACTTAGAATCTTTAAAAATAACAAAATGCAATAAGTAGAGGAGTTATTTACAACAGGTCAAGAAATAAACAATCTGGAAACTTGTGAGGCATGACGGAGGGATCAGTAATTCTTGTTATCTGTTTGCTATCAGGTGGAGATTTGTGGCCCGCACAGGTCATACAAAGTGTGAAATGAAGCTGGAATGAATATTAATTACATTTTGCATAGTTTTAAATTATTGGATTAATTTAAATTCCCATTCCTTCCTCTCCCTCTGCGTCTTAAAATGTCCTCTTAAAACCGCAACCCACAAATCTTCAATAGAGTGGTCTTCTCTGGAGAAGTGTGCAGCCACTGGGAGATCTGTCCTGCTGTTGTTAATATTAAATCTGTGTGAATTCATGCGCTGACTGAGTCTTTGCCCTGTTTCCCCCACACAGAGGCCTGTACTGGGACATTGCACACACATTATGAGATACACCACATTGCTAGACCTGCAGGAAAATGGCCCCTTACTTCTGTGCACTTGTGACTGTGGGACAGGTACACTGTCAGTGGTGTAGATGTGCCTGCAGGTCTTGGCACATGTTCTGCAGGCAGGGTGAGGTGCCATTTTCTGTTGGGGCCTTCAGCACTCCGAACAATTGCACAGGTTGGAGTTCCTTGGCAATTCTTCGTAGGATCTCCAGCTGTGGGTTGTAGGTGACAATTAGGGGCACTCTGTCTTCATTCTGGGTCTCTTTGTATGTAAGTAGACTGTCTTTGTTAATGGCTGCCGCTTTGCTGATTTGATTATCCGTCACTTGTGGTTTGTATCCCAATTGGAGAAGTTTCGGAGCAAATACAATTGTATCATATAGCCTGGCTGTATATAATGGATTGTTTTGTGTGCTTGGGGTAGAAGCTGTAGTTTCTGAGGTAAGCTGTTCTGTCTGTGGGTTTGTGGAATATTGATGTGAGTAGCCGGTGGTCTTGAATGTGTATTGTGGTATCGAGAAAGTAGATTTTGCTCTCTGAATAGGTAAGTTTAAGGTTGATGGTGAGGTGAAAGTTATTGAAGTTGTTATGGAATTTAAGTAGGGCCTCCTCGCCCGCAGTCCAGATGACAAGGATATCATCGATATAACGAAGGTACATCATAGGTTTTCTGGTGCATGTGGATAGATATACTCCTTCCAGTTCTGCCATAAAGAGGTTTGCATACTGGGGTGCACATCTGGACCCCATTGAAGTTCCCATTAGCTGTAGGTGTATATCCTCTGCAAAGGAAAAATAGTTGTGGCTAAGTATGAATTCTATGAGCTGTGCGACTGGTTTTGTTGGGAGGCTTTATTTCTCCAGGTGCACTCAACATGCTGCAACTCCATCCTTGTGGGGAATACTGATATACAAAGATTCCACATCCATGGTGGCCAACATGGTACCATCTGGCAGTGGACCCAGGGCATTGAGTTTGTTAAGAAGGTCCATGGTGTACTGGATGTAACTGGGAGTATCTCTGACCAGGGGTTTTAGGAGATCTTCCACCCAACCCGAAATGTTTTCTTTCAGTGTCCCAATGCCAAAAATAATAGGCCTCCCAGGGTTGCCATCTTTGTGGATCTTGGGGAGCATATAGAAGCAGCCCGGCCCGGGGATCCACTGGAATAAGCACTTCTACCTGATTCTGGACCTGGGTTGGAAACTTCGTGACCATATACTTTAGTTGTTTTATAAAGGCCTTTGTGGGGTCACTGTCAAGTTTGGAGTATTGGGTGGGGTTGGACAGCTGCCTGTTTGCTTCCTGGATGTAGTCAGTGGTGTTCATTATGACTATTGTGCCCCCTTTGTCAGCAGGTTTTATTATTATATCCTGCAGGCACATCCACACCACTGACAGTGTACCTCTCCCACAGTCACAACAAGTGCACAGAATTAGGGGGACATTTTCCTGCAGGTCTAGCAATGTGGTGTATCTCATGATGTGTGTGCAATGTCCCACCACAGGCCTCTATGTGGGGGAAACAGGGCAAAGACTCAGTCGGCGTATGAATTCACACAGATTCACTATTAACAACAGCAGAACAGATCTCCCAGTGGCCCCACACTTCTCCAGAGAAGACCATTCTATGGAAGATTTGCGGGTTGTGGTTTTAATGGGACATTTTAAGACGCAGAGGGAGGAAGGAATGGGAATTTAAATTAATGCAAAAATTTCAAACTCTGCAAAACAGACTTAATATTCATTCCAGCTTCATGTCACACTATGTATGAGCTGTGAGGGTCACAAATCTCCCCCTGATAGCAAACCAATAACAAGAATTACTGATCCCTCTGTCATGCCTCACAAGTTTCCAGACTGTTTATTTCTTGACCTGTTGTAAATAACTCCTCAACTTATTGCATTTTGTTATTTTTAAAGATTCTAAGTTGCTGTGAAGGTCCATGTCAATTGTGTATAAAAAGTCTGTGATTTTTCAGTTTCCTGTATAACATCATGTCTGAAGAAGGTAGCTAGTACTCCCAAGCTCACCATCAAATATACTCAGTTAGTCTCTAAAAGGTATCGTGTTATCTCTTCACTCTTCTACTTTTTAAACTCTACAAATTTATGAATAATTATATCAAGATAACCTTGAATAAAAAGCAGCCCTTACTAATCTGTAAAGAGACAAAGCAGATTACCATATATAATAGGGAGAACAGTAGTTATGTCTGACCACTGCCTGAAGTTTGGCCTTGCTGGACTTTGATGAGTGCTTTCCTCTAAATAGCGTCCAATAACTGCTTTCCTTTACTACTGAGTCATCTTTTCTCTTATTACTTGAGTTTTACTCTACATTATTCTAGTAATGTGATTATACAGAGAGACATGAAGGTCCACCTTGCTTCTGTTTTTTTCTGATGGCAAAAATCCTTTATTTTCTATTTTTTTCACATACTTTTTTTTAACACTGCTTGTGAAAATAATTTTGTAGGTGAAATGACTACCTACCATCTGTGATGATTCCAACCCGGGAGGCTGGAAGCGTGCGAGTATGACGGATCCTCTGGGCCCACCGCGGGCACAGATGGTAAATGCAGGCAGTGGGTAGCTGAAGTGCAGGTCTGGGTTGATGGTACAGGACCGGAGACAGGCCACTGCAGGTGTATCCATTAAACGGGTGCCAGTCCAGGTATAGCCAGAGAAAGTTTGGCACAGTCCAGGTAGGTAGCGGTCTAGGCAAGGCCAAGCAGCAGGAATTGGACAGCAGGTGCAGCAGCAGGTGGTAAACAGGTAAACATGCTGGTAAACGTATTGAGAACGGCAGCAATGCAGCAGCCAAGGATTTGAGCTCTAGTGCTGGATAACACAACAATGAACTGACAACCAGGCTAGGGCAGGAAGCTCCTTAAGACAGCAGAGGTCACAGGGCCGGACCAAGGAACACTGACTCCTTAAGTACCATGCAGTGCCGCGCGCGTGCTCCTAGAGGGAGCATATGTGTGCACAGGATGACAGGAAGCTGGAGGAAGCCATGGTGACTCAGACCAGCCAGCAGGAGCCGGGACAGGTGAGTGAACAGAGCCAGGGACACCAGAGACACGGCACACTGACGGTCTGTAGCAGGGACCACGGCGTGAACCGTGACACCACCACTGAGAATGTTTCCAAAAACAAAAATAAAGAATCATTAAAAAAATGGGGAGGGAAGTAGGCTAGTGGTCCACTTCTCCAGTACATTTACCCATTTATCCCTTTACCTTCTGTTTCTTGACTGAATAAACACTTTTTTTCCAACATCATATATTTTATTGAAAACAATATTCGGTCTGCACATCCATGGGTTTAAGCAGTTTTTTTAAAAAAATGTGAACCTCAAAATTTTTCATGTATTCTAAGTAGCAGAAATGCTTTTCCAAAAATTCCTATGTTCTTTTTGATAGGTTTTTTTTAGTGCTAGTAGTGTGCTGCTAATATTTAATTGTCTTTGTATGTTGTTGCCACATCAGTGTGCACCTATGCTCATTTTTTTCAAAAATTGTTTTTGGATGTGCAGACCAAATATTGTTTTCTTGACAGTTTGTATGGGAGAGTGGCTGCCCCTTCTTTGGTTTTTTTTGCACTCCACCCACCTGCACAGGCTTTTAAATCAATGTAGAGTACCTTGTAGCTGGAACCATCTCTCCCTGAAATGTGGAGGTCTGAACAGGCACCAACAGAGGTAATGACAGAATAGGTTTCCACCTGTATTAGGCTATGTTCAACCGGCTTATTTTAGGGCGCATTTCGCCACGTATTGAGAGCGTACTGCGCTCTAATACGAGCGAAATGCGCCTCAATCATTACGGTAATCCACAATTCTCATAGAGAACTATGGATTACGCCTCCTCTCCCCGGGCGTACAATACGATCGTATTGTATGTGCGGGGAGATAATTTACATGTCATTTATTCACAGCACTTACACGCCGTGAGTAATGACAGTCTATGGGGCCAGCGGGCTGCCTGCCCCCTTGCGCCGCGGGAGTATGCACCGACCGGTGCAAGCTCCTGAACACCTGCCGTAATTGCGGGGCGTACTGTATGCCCTGCAATTAGCCATGTGAACATAGCCTTAAGGTCGCCTTGCTGATTGGCAGGTGGGCTTAAAGGGGTTTTGCCACAATCTAATTTCATAGCTCCTGCATCCAGTGTTTCAGCTCTGGGTGCTCAGAACGGGGCGTGTGTGATTTGTTTGAATTGCATATCATATGACCCTGCAGGATGACATCACCAGGCCTTTCCTCTCTGTAGTCAAAGAAAGTTCTGTTTATTTACAGAGGTGCAAGTAGCTACACTGTAGCTTAGAGGTAATGCTTTTTACCTCCAGACACAAGGGGTCTAGGTTCAAATCCCTGCAGGAACCAAACCTGTGGATTTTTTTTCTTTATTAATGCACAGACCTGATTGAGGTTTCTTTTTTAATGTATTTGCACTGTTTGACTAATTAATAAGGAGTATAGAGGACAGGTGCAGAATGACAGCACCTGGGGTTTGAACACTCAGTAGCTGTCCGAGAGAAGAGGTTATGTCTGGGCATGTGCGACCAGGACTGAGGAGCTCTCAGCCCAGGTCGTATCCCCTGGAGACGAGCAATAAACAATGGCTCACTAAAAAGGCAGCTAAAACAAAAACGGTCCAGAATTTTAAATAACAATGAATGGTGAAAATGTTTGTTATTTAATTTGCAAGCTTCCCACGTCAATTTTACTTCATGGCAAAACCCCTTTAAGCAGTTTTGATCAAAAATGGGAACTAAGAAACTCAATTTTTTTTCATGTATTCGAAGTAGCAGAAATGCTTTTCCAAACATTCCTATGTCCTTTTTGATAGTTTCTTTTAGTGCTTGTGGTGTGCTGCTGATAATAGATTTTGATCATATATTTTATTGTTTTATCCTTTTTGGTGAGGTAATAAGGTGACATCCATAACCATACTAGCACAATTCATGTTAGCAAAAGTATTCTTAGTACTAAAATCTTGTCATGTTCGTAGGTCTGGTTTTCTATTTCCTACAGTGAAGGATCTAAAGGAATTTTAAAATTAACCAGAGTTTTATTACAACCCATTGCTAGAAATTATACATTATGGGGTATATTCAATATAGGTGAACAAAATTTGCTTCAGACCTTTGGCTTTTTGGACATTCAGCTATATTTCTAGAGCCATTTTTATACAATCTCAATTGATGAAGATGGAGCCTATTATTTATAAATCACTGTGTGATCCAGTACAACACATTAAATTATCAATTTTTATAATCCTATAAATACTTGGGAAATGATCCTCTCCTACAATATATAACTCAAATATTCCACCCATCTTGCTTGGCAAGAGGTTATCATAAAAAGACTTTCTCCTACAGCTATTGGTATATCCTAGAAGCCAGACATCATGTCTAATAGGCATACATGCCAACGTTTTTGGCGGGGGGGTCCCGCTATTTGGGGTCCCCTCCCGCCCTCCCGGGGGAGTTGGCATTCCTCCCGCCGCCAGCAGGCGGCGGGGGCTCTTTAAATGGCCGCGGCGACAGAGTAGCGCTAGTGCGCTACTCTGGCGCCGCCGGGCCGCTCCTACAGGCGGGTGAAGCGGCCGCTGCGCCCGCTTCACCCGCCCGGAGTCTCGCTGTGCAGGGAGGAGGCAGGAGGGATCGCTCCCTCCTCCCTCCTCCCCCTGTATGTCCGGCGCCGGTGTGTGCGCCGTACATACAGGTCAGCGGCGCAGGGGAAGTGACGCGCGGCTGCAGGGGAGTGACGCGCGGCTGCTCTCACTTCCCCCTGCGCCGCTGAGGAGATCGTCCGGAGCGGCCGTGCTGCAGGAGCCTGGTGAGGTAAGTGGATTTTATTATTTTATTTTTATTAGCTATATGGGGGGCTCTGCCTGGCAACAATGGGGGCACTACCTGGCAACAATGGGGGCACTACCTGGCAACAATGGGGCACTACCTGGCAACAGAGGGGGACATCTACCTGGCAGCAGAGGGGGCATCACCTGGCAACAGAGGGGGCATCACCTGGCAACAAAGGGGGCACTACCTGGCAACAGAGGGGCACTACCTGGCAACAATGGGGACACTACCTGGCAACAATGGGGACATCTACCTGGCAACAATGGGGACATCTACCTGGCAACAGAGGGGGCACTACCTAGCAACAATGGGGGCACTACCTGGCAACAATGGGGGCACGACCTGGCAACAGAGGGGGCATCTACCTGGCAACAGAGGGGGCATCTACCTGGCAACAGAGGGGAAATCTACCTGGCAACAGAGGGGACATCTACCTGGCAACAGAGGGGGCATCACCTGGCAACAGAGGGGGCACTACCTGGCAACAATGGGGGCACTACCTGGCAACAATGGGGACATCTACCTGGCAACAGAGGGGGCACTACCTGGCAACAATGGGGGCACTGCCTGGCAACAATGGGGGCACTACCTGGCAACAGAGGGGACATCTACCTGGCAACAGAGGGGGCACCTACCTGGCAACAGAGGGGGCATCTACCTGGCAACAGAGGGGGCACTACCTGGCAACACTGGGGGCACTACCTGGCAACAGAGGGGGCACTACCTGGCAACAGAGGGGGCACCTACCTGGCAACAAAGGGGCACCTACCTGGCTAACAAAGGGAGGCACCTACCTGGCTAACAAAGGGGGGCATCTACCTGGCTACAGAGGGGGCATCTACTTGGCTACAAGGGGGCATCTACCTGCCTGTAAGGGGCACTACCTGCTTATGAGGGGTTACTACCTGGCCATAAGGGCATCTACCTGGCTTTCTTCCAAAGCAGTTATGCAGTTAGGTGGAGTGGGTGTGGCCTTTTGAAGGGGCGTGGCATACCGAAAAGGGGCGTGTCCATGCAAAATTTTGCTCGCCGCCCACTAAAATCTCCTGCTTTTTCATTTTCAAAAGTTGCCAACTATGCTAATAGGACTACTGCTTAATGCCTTCAAAACCTGAGACTTCATCAAAAGAAAAAAATCCATGACTGTTGTTACTCTTTGTATAAGGGAATGTCCTGTTAAGATCACTCAAAAAGCATAGGCGATCCTAAAAGTGTTGAGAAAGTTTCCAATGTATTTACTGCAGTAGTGATAGACTAAAAATATATATTTCTAGTCTTTCACAGCTGCATTGTTTTTTATTGCAATTTAGATACTTTGAAAATGATTTATAATATTGCAATAGTGTTGCTTTTTTGTGCTTTCAGTTCTATTTTTGAATGCAGTGCTTTAAACTTATAGATTTAAAATGTGTTTTCATCCTGTATACCCATAGCTATAAAATGTGTCTCCCTTCTGCTTTCTGTTAGGGAGTGTTCATATGGCGTATTTGCAGAGTATACTTCAGCACGTAATTGTGCTGAAGTACGTCCTGCAAATACGGTAAAATCATTTAACAAGTACAGCACTCTGAGTGCTGTGTAAAATCGTCATCGTTGTTCAGATGACAATGATTATATGATTATATAGGCATATGTGTTGTATGCAGATCATTTAATAAAATACTTTCCATTTTGGAGCTTTTTATACTTTTTTTTACACTACTTCATCTATATGCTATTTTGGGGGGCTAAATTTTTAACCACCAAGAAGTCATTGGACCTGGATGCGCCAAAAAATAAATAAAACCTATGGTTTGCACAACATATCAAGATGAACACCTTTCTCCAGATATTATATTTAAGAAGACATACGTCTGTCATATGCACAGTTGTGGTTTTTTTTTCTTCATTTTTTAGATTTACCAATCCTCTCCAGGATAAGCAAATCGAAAACAATTTACTCCTCTATTTCTCTGATATATATATAAAAAAAAAATTAGCACATATGTGTTTACTCCCATCCTGGCCACAGCACAGCATTACTTCTTACTAACAGCAATGTAGTTCACAGCCCCCTATAATTTTGCAGTTTTTTTTACTCCTTTTTAAAGTTTATGTTAAACATTAAAACAGACAAGAAAGTGGCACAGTGTCATCAGTAGCAAGAACACATTTATTAATGTAGTTAAGAAGTAATTGTTAAATGTTAAATATTTAATATGTAACTTAACACTAACATAATTTATTGCAGTAGTATTATATATCAGAAAATATTTTAATTATATATTTATACTGATAAATTATAACTGTTGTAGATGGAACCACAAAAGGGCTCTACTTTCCAGCAGGGGACCAAATCAGTATATTAGTTGGCACGTGCCAAAGAAATCCCAGCCTGACACTTTCTCAGACAAAAGAGTTCTCTTACGCAAACTCAAGGTTTTAACAGATCAGGGGTGTACACATTCCTTAAGTAACATGTGACACTGCATCCACTCTCTTAATTGGCTCTTCTTATCTACATGTTAAATGACCCTCCTCTCTCTTTATTAGAGAGAAGAAAAACATCTAAGGAGAGCAGCCATCTTGGCATATCTGGGTGTGTCTGAACACAGACACCATCTTGTGAGTGGAATAGACATTCTACATAATACATTCTATAACAGTTATCCTTTACAAGCAAATTATATATGCGGCCATTTGCTAACACATTAAAAAGTGTATGGTTATACAGGCAGCTTTTACGTGCATTATATAAAGACATGTGAGGTATTATACTGATTAATACATTAAAATAGAGACACAAAGGATCACACATATATAACCTTTGCTCCCATCCACAACATAACTAAGAGAGAGAAACTGGTTCCACTATACCGGACCTATACAGCCTGGCAGGCTAATTATTTACCAGCCCATACATTTCATAAAGGTATCATCAAATGAAGCAATAGCTTAACTGTTAGTGGGTCTAGTGTAGAATTTTCCAGGCTAAACTTTAGAGGCATGAGATAGGTTTGGATTAAAAACCTTAGATCAATCAGTTTGATTACTCAGGAAACTAGCAGAAAGGTGGGAAATGGCAAGTAAATGACATTAACAGACAAATTCACAGTTTAAAGATGTCAGTTATTACCTGTGAGACTAGCGTTCCAGAAGAGACCAGTAACTGAATAATGATGTTTTATAATTGTATAATTGATTGTCTCTGATATGATTAAAGCATCCTTTTAGGCCTGACTGTACAGGGATAGGCCACGTAGCCCTAATCCAGGAGTTTAATGGTTTTCTCTTTTGTGCATTGAGGGAAAACCAGGGGTTTTATCATTACACGCTGTCACGGACGCCCCTGTGACCACTGTCCCGGGTCGCAGGCGCGCCCGTGCCCCTGCTCCTAGCGGAGCCCCGTCCCGCATGTCGAGTTCGGGGTCCGCCCGTGTCTCAGCCCCCTCGGCGTTCACTTACCCGGCCGCGCTCCTGCTCTGTCTGGCTCCGTCTCCCGGCGCGTAGCTCCGCCCCTAGGGGCGCGCGCGCCGGAAGTTTGAATTTAAAGGGGCAGTGCGTCGGTAATTGGTTCATTGCCGGGCACTGCTCCTATTTAGTCCGGCCACTTCCTGCCGGCCCTCGCCGAATCCTTAGTGTATATTCCCTGTGGTGAAAGCTTCATAGTGTGTTCCTGTCTTGCCTTACCCATGTACCGTACCTTGTTCTGATCCTGTATCGTTTTACCGACCACGAACCAGATCAACCTGTCCTGACCTCCTGCGTGTCTACCTCCACTCCCTGGTGTGGGCTTACACCATCGCCTGCGGTGGTCCTGTGGATCCACCTCCAGACCGTTACACACGCTTTAGCAGACTTGAGCTGTTTCTATCTGTCACAGCTTCAAATCCGAGGGTGAGTCTCTCCTCCCAATAGGCATGTCTCCCCTCACTGAAGACTGGTGACATCATCATTCTGTGTGAGCAGTGGAAGGGGGAGGATGTCACAGGTCTGCAAACTTCCTACAAAGATGAGTTCTCATGCTTGCAGAGCTGTCACCTCCCTCCACAAGCTCCTTGTAACTATAACACCTGCATTGCTGTAAACAGTTATACAAACAGTCTGACTGATTAAACAAATGTGAGAAATGCATGCTACTCCCCCCCCCCCGTTATCAGACAGGAGACAGAGGGGGACAGACTGTATAAGGCTATGTTATATGAGGGGAGAGTGAATCTAGCAGCTACAGACTCAGTAATTGCCCAGATCCTTTACATAGAGCCATCACTGGGAGATGAGCATAGAGAGGAGTTGAGACAGCCTTTATTGTACAGAGACAGCCATCACAGGCAGATCGTTTCACTTTCATTTTCCACAGCTCAGAGGGGATTAAGCACAGAGTGAAGGCAGCCAATCACAGCACAGGGGGGCATGTCCCATAAAGGGGGTGTGTCCCAATAGGCTGAATGAAATATCAGTCAACCAATCACGGAAAAGGGGGCGTGGTACAACCCCAGGCTACAGTTTTAGGTGTGGAATACACAGATTAGCTTATATCTGCTATACTAAGTGATTTAGATAATGCAAACCAATTGAAAAAGTGGTTATTTTTTACTGTCCCCATCATATGATATGATTTTTGTAGCGAGAAAACCCCTTTAATATTATTATTTAGGATCCTTAATACTAAGAAACATAGGGCAGACTTACTATTGCAATTACATAGTTATATAGTATGTAAGGCTGACATCCATTTAGCTCAGCCTATTATTGTCATGATCTGCAAGGTCCCGTGCCTCCTCTGGTGGTTGGTATGCTTCTGCTCAGTGTCTGTGTGATCTTCCAGCAAGGTGACAGTTTACCACCAGCTCCAGAACTCTCCTAGTTGTGGCTCAGTTCCTGTCAGGAGGAGCTACTGTATATAACCCAGCAATATCCACCAGTCTTGACCTGAGAATCTGTGCAGATCACTAGAGTCATCTATACTTCTCTAGCCCTCTGTGTTCTCATATTCCTGTGTTCCAGAGTTTACATATTTCAGTTTTTCTGAGCCCATTTAAGTTACATAATTACATAGTTTGTAAGGCCGAAAAAAGACAAACGTTCATCCAGTTCAGGCTATTGTGCTACAGTGCTGATCCAGAGGAAGGCGAAAACCCCAATCGTCTCATTTTAGGGTAAAAATTCCTTCTTGACTCCAATCTGGCAATCAGAGTAATCCCTGAATCACGACCCTTCAGTCCTAGTCACTATAACTTGTTATCTTATTGCACTCTAGAAATGCATCTAGACCCTTTTTGAATTCACCATGACAAGTTTTTCTGGCAGCGAGTTTCACAGTCTCACTGCTCTAATAGTAAAGAATCCCTTTCTATGTTTATGTAGACACCTTGGGAGTGATCTCTATATTGACCTTTGATATATTTAAACATATTTACTATGTCCCCCAAAGCTGTCTTTTCTCTAAACTAAATAACCCTGATCTTGCTAATCTTTCTGGGTATTGCAGTCCACTCGGTCCTTTTGTTGTTTTTGTTACTCACCTTTGAACCTGTTCAAGCTCTACAATGTTTTTCATGTGCACTGGTGTCCAAAACTGTACACAATATATAATGTGTGGTCTGACCAGTGATTTGTATAATGGGAGAATGATGTTCTCATCATGTGCATCTATGCCTCCTTTAATACACCCCATGATCCCATGTGTCTTGGTAGCTGCTGCCTGACACTGGCAGCTACAATTAAGTTTAAGATTTTTCCTCACCATGTGCAATATCTTGTATTTATCTGTGTTAAACCTCATCTGCCATTTCTCTGCCTAGGCCTCCAACTCATCCAGATCCCTTTGTAATAACACATTATCCTCTATTGTGTTGATTAGTTTACAGAGCTTAGTATCATCTGCAAAAATTGATATTCTACTGTACAATCCATGTGTAAGGTCATTAATGAATATATCAAAGATAATAAGGCCCACTACTGATCCCTGTGCTACCCCACTAGTAACAGAAATCAAAAGGTAGTGGTTAATGGTACATACTTGGACCTGATCCCTATCACTGAGCCAGTTACTTATCCACTTGTAAACATTTTCCCCCAGTCATTTTTCTCTGTAAATTGGGTGGAGAAAAATTGTTTAATAGGTTTGCTTTCTTCTTATCGCCCTCCACAATATCTCCCTCACTACTTTTCAAAGGACCAACATTTTCAGTTTTAATCTTTTATTATTTATATAGTTCAAACATATTAATTTCACTCTCCTTGGCAATGTGTCTTTCTGTCTCCAGCTTTGCTGTCTTTATAATTTTTTTTACATATTACATCTTATAGTTTTGTAGTGCCTCCTTTACATTTGCCTCATTTCCCTGCTCCTCCATTCTGCCATCCTCCACTGCATCTACCTCAGCAAGTGCTTGCATACTGAGCACCAGATGCACTTCCAAGTTGGCAATAGATCTCAGTGTTGCGACTTGCTCATTTAGATCCAGGATCTAGGCTTCAAAATATGCAGTGTGCACACATCTCATACAGCACTATACACCCTCAAACGGCTTTTCAAGGATTGCATACATTGTACAGGTTGTAACCTGGACAGTATTGTCAATCATAGAACTCATGGGGATATTACAAAAGTAAGAGAAACAAAGATAAAGACAGATAATTCAATACAATATTCTCCCTTCTAAACTCTCCCAAAGTTCCTCAACCTTAAATCCCACACTGAAGACAAAAACACACTTTAGATAGAAAACACTTGCAAGCTCGCACACTTGCTTTTTCAGTACAGTTTTAAATCTTTTCTTCCCCGTTGTTCTGTAGTGCTGCTGCAAACAATTCCTTCAGGATACAAGTTGTCTGCCAGGTTTTCACCTTTGCCTGTTTTTTGGTTTTCATCTATACTTAGCCCTTTGGTTTATATACCTGTGTTCTACATTTGCTGGTGTCCTGTCCTGCTCTGTCCGCTGCTGCTGGTGTCCATTTCTCTCCTTCTAATCCGGAATCCCCATTCTAGTCTGCTGTTATCTGTTGTGCTTTTGTCTCTTGCTGTCTGGTGCGTGGTCGCAGTTCCTCTGGTGTTTGTTGTTGTCTGCAGACAGGGTTTCTTACCTACTGGTGTTTTCTGTTATTCTGGTTCCAAGCTTGCTGGTGGCATCTGTTGATCCAGATCCAAGATCGCTGGTGTAATCTGCTGGTCCAGTTCCAAGACCAATGGTGTCTTCTACTAATTTGGTATCTGGCTTTGACACCCCACTCCTAGTGTTCCCAGGGTCCCTTCTTGGTTTTCCAGGCTCCTCAGTATACCCTCTGTTGTTCTTGTCCCCTTAATGTCACAGCCTGGCATGTTCCAAGTCTGCTATCCCTGTTTCCTGTCCTCGACCCTAGTGTTCATGTCTGCATCTGATTAGGCAACTGCCAAATGCGATCTTCTTGCTTGTATATCTGTTGCTTACCTTTTTGCAAATAAAATTCTGTTAAACATAGCAATTATTCTATAGTGTTGATATAAAGGAAAGAAAAAACCCATGAGATATTTGTTCTTATTTTAGGGAAAAATTATTTTCCAAACCAGTGTGGCAACCAGAAAAAATCCCGTAATCAACAACCATAACATTTTAAAATTCTGGCACAATTTGTACACACACCTTGCACCAAATGTATTCCTACTCTTAGACACATTTTCTGCCTTGTCTACATATGGCCTGATTATAGAGGTGACAGCAATAACTACTCTAATAATTGAATAAAACTACAGTGGAGCCTCAATTTACAATATTATTTGGTTCCAGGAATTATTTATGTATCTATTTTATTTTTAATTTTCCATAGCTCTGTTACCGGGAACCTGTCACATAGATTATGCCCCCCTTGCTGAGCACAGCACAAGCTAGTGTCAGACATGCTGTTTCCAGCACTGTGCCCCTTATTATGTAAGATGCTGTAGTTTTAGAGCATTTACCCCTCAAATCTTATTCATGAGTTTGAGTTTGCCCCGCCCACCAAAGAGTAGCACCGCCCACTGACAGTTATTCACATGTTTCTACCTATTCAAAGTAACAGATTTATCAGTTGATGTGGGCGGGACTAGCCTCAGGTGGGTGGGGTTTGAAAAAACTGACTCTTTGAATGACTTTGAATGACTATTCTGGCTGAAAACTGCAGATTTGAGCATTAAATACATGAAAACTACAGCATCTTACAGAATAAGGGACACAGCACTGGAAACAGCATGTCTGGCACTAGCTTGTTCTGTCCTCAGCAAGGGGGGCATAATCTATGTGACAGGTTCTCTTTAAGAGATTGCCACTATTCTCATTGGTGTCTGTCCCTATTGGGGCTCACAGTATAAATTCTAGGTGAACCTATCAGTATGTTTATGAAATCTGGGGAAAACTGGCGTACCCAGAGAGAACCCATGCAAATATGGCGAAAACATACAAACTCCCTGCAAATGGTGTCCTAGGTGGGATTTGAATCCAGTATTCGAGCGCTGCAAGGTTACAGTGCTAACCACTGAGCCAACATGCTACCCAATGACTGTTGTTTGTTGAAACCATTGTATGCTAAAACAATAACTCTATGGAAAACTGATAATTGGTTTCAAAGCCCTAAAATGTCAAACAACATAACAAAAAGTAAATATTAAAGAAAATTAACCAGATAACTAATACTGATAAAGCAAGTCCATACATATAGCAGTCAGAAAGAGCTGCTGGAAGCTGGAAATTAATTTCTATATTGAGGACGGAGCTTCTTAGTGATGTACTTTATGCTTAATGTATCAGAAGTAAAACAAATGTACTAACATTACCTGGTGCTTAAAGGAGCCACTCATCCGGCCACGTAAAAAACAGAACAGGCCACGGACTGTAATACTGAACTGTACTGTAAAGAGGAGCTACTAGACAAACAATCACTGCATGCACTGCACTATTATAGATGTTTTACAAGTTAATTGTTTATGATAAATGGTTGGATCTCCCAGTCAATCACATGAGTAGCAGATCGGCAGTGTCTGAGATATTGTGGTTGACATGTATGAAACTTGGCGCCAACACGCCAGCTTTAACTTGATATAAAGGAGTGTAGAATACAACAGTATATATGAAAGAGTGTTATGCGCCAAACATTGGCCCATAGAGTATTATGTGTCATACTTTGTCTCAGCCATGGTATGGATTTATATGACAGTTTCACAATAAACTTTGACACATTCTTGCCACATATTTGATGCATTCAAAAGTGTTGTGTCAAGTGCAGACTGTGCCAAATTTTTATACATCTGTCAGACAGGGCTGTGACAGTTTTTTGGCTCAAACAAAACTGGTGCAGTGCTGTTCATACATGTCACCTTGTATGTTCAGTGGGATTTCAGATACAAAATATTGTATCTTAAGATGATTGTAACTTAAGTATCCACCATTTTAGCATAAACAAAGCCAAGCAATATGTGGTTTTTTTAGCAGTGTTTTAGAACAACCAGCGCCTTTTCCCGGGCAAAATTTGGACTGGGGCTGGGAAGAAATTTCCCCAACCCCCCAAAAAAAAAAATGTGCCAAAACAAGACAGTGCATCCCCTTCGACCGTCCAAAATAAAAAAAAGCAAAAAACACAATTTACATAAAAAACTACCAAAAACAGTCAAAAGTTACCAAAAAACCACACAAAAAACCAAATCCCAGGCAAAAAGTCCCAATGTCCTACAAGACCACATACCCCACACTTTTGACCGAATACTCCCACATTGTACCACATTCCCCCAAGGAAAAAAATAAATCACATCAGCCCACTCAAAACCCCCAAAAAGTAATAAATTAATCCCCACAAACCATGATCACCATCACCACTATAGTGACGATTTAACTGCCAACCAAAACCCCTCCCCCCCTATTTTTTAACCAAAACCACATTAAAAATTGATTAAAACCATGCTTTACTGAATATAAAAATATACACAACCAAATTCCCCGGCTACATTTACCATACAGTGGTGATATAAATTTACACAGGCATTGCAGACATATAACGTTACAGTAAAGAAACTTTCCTATCCATAAAACCTCCTCTAACCCACCCCAAAATGAATAATTTAAAACCCCCCTGACCCAAACAGAAAAAGGCCCCCAAAAGGTTATGGCTCCCAATTTTTTTGCACCAATTTTAGTCTTTTTTTTTATACCAAATGGAATATTAAGCCCCCAAAAGACATATGGGGAGACTTATCCCAAGTAGGGGTTTCTAAATTTAAGGTGGTTATAGTGCCCCATTAGGTATTACTTATGGTCCCCCCAATGGTAGGTATCTCAGTCCCCTTTTAAATAGAAAAGTGTATTAACCCAGAAGCCCCTCCATATACAGCCCACCCAGAGAGTGCCCCATAAACTGCCCCCACCAGAGAGTGCCCCCACAACTGTCCCAGAAGGGGTGCCCCATAAACATACCACCAGGAGTGCCCCCTCACCTGTCCCACCAAGTGCCCCATTTAAACCAACCAAGAGTGCCCCCCATCAATTTCCCACCAGGGTGCCTCCAAAACAGTAACCCCAGAGAGTGCCTCCATCCCCGTCCCAGCCAATGCCTCCACTACAAAAACAGCCAAAGGTGCCTCCAAAACTATCCCGCCGAGGTTGCCTCCACCAACTGCCCCCAGAGGTCCTCCATCTACAATACCACCAAGATCCCCCACCCTGCCCCAGCCAGAGGCCCCTCCATTACAGTCCCCAGCAAGAGTGCCCCCCATTTACAGTACCACCAAAGGGAGGCCTCCATCACCTTCCCATAGAGTGTCCATCTACAATACCACCAGAAGTCCCATCAATGTCCCCCAGAGGTGCCTCAAAAACTGCCCCCGCCAAAGAGTGCCCCATCTAAAATACCACCCAAAAGGGGCCTCCAAACGCCAGCCGGGGGCCCCTCCATCAACTGCCCAGTGAAGGCCCCTTAACAAAACCACCAAGAGGCTCCACAACTGCCCCCGCAGGACCCACCAAAATACGGGGTACCAGCCGAAGTCCCCCATAACTGTCCCACAGATTTGCCCCCCATCAATTGCCCCAGCCAAGAGTCCCTTCCTAAAAAGGGACAAACCACCCACAGGGACCCCAAACTGTTTTTTTACAGGGACAAACCACCCACGGGGATCACTTGCTTTACGGGCAAACCCCCTCAGGGTCACTGTGGCTTTTCCTCAAAACGAAAACTCCCCCCTAACCTTTGCTTAACCCAAAACTCCCCCCCGGGGAACAATAAACCAATTCCCCGCATTCTCCCCTCACACCGTTCTGCTGCCCCCAACCCCTTTCCCCCCCTTTTAAAATGCCCTCCGACCAAAAAACCAGTCTACCTACCCCCACCTCTAAACCCCTCTACCTCCTGGCTTCTGGGGGACATACCCCCAACCCAGGCCCCCCCCCCCGAAAATTCCCACCATGTCTCTCCCCACCAACAGTTTCCCCTTTAAAAATTTCCCCGCTAAAACCCTTCCCTAAAACACATCCCTCTGACCCCCTGCCCCCCTATCCCTCCCCTTGGAGCCTCTGGGGAATGCACTGTCTGTAGGAAAAAAACTCTCATACTAAGACTTGTTTCATCTCACGCAACTTACTTCCTTTGGGTTTTTCCCTGGGAAAACCGGCAACGGGCTGAACCCCCGACCGTCTCCCCGACCCTCTTTTTTGCGGCTCCAACTTCCCCAAACTCCTCCCCCGGTAACAAGCATGTGGAGGTTGGCCTCCTCCTGTTTGAACCTCCCCTTTTTGTCCCCGCTCCACCTCCCCTTCCCCCACACTCTCATTTGGGGCATTCTGTCCGATTTTCTCCCCTCCGACCTGGGCTGTTGCTACCGCCGCCCCCTGCCACTGCCTTTTTTGCATTTGCTTCCGGGCTTTCCACTTTTTTCCACCGAATCCCCACTTATCGGGGGAGACTTAAAACATCCCAACGCACCCCCCCACCTCTTCCCAACAAACCCCTTTTCCCTCTGTCCCCCTTTGACCTCTCCCCAGGGACCTCAGAACCACTCACAAAGGGGACAAACATGACCTATTTTCACCCCCTCTGCCCCTTTTTGACTTCTCAAACCCACCCCCCCCCTTACTGACCAAAACCCTTAACCTTCCCAACCATCTCCACCCCCCCCTTCCCCTGTCTATCCATCCCCCCGCAGGGCCAAAAAAAGCCAAAAAGTCCACTCCTCGACCTCTTGCACCTCTTTTCACTATTCCCCTATTTAATCCCCCAAGCACCCACCTTTCAACAACCCACAATATCACCCCCCTTGACTCGTCTCCTTCACCACCACAACGAACCCCGCAAAATTTAACAAAAACCCGGGCAACAGCCCCCAAACAAACGGGCTGCCCGAGCTGCCGAAGCCGCGGAAGAAAACCATCCATTAGACTTTGCCTTATACAAAACCCCCTCTACATTTAAATCGCACAAAACCCAGCCAAACGGACTATTTCACCATCTCTATCCTCCTGTCCCAAACCCCAGAAAATTTTTAAAAAACCTTAAACCCTTTTTCCTTCGCCCCACCCCTCCCCCCTCCCCACCCCTCCTTTCAGCAGAAAAATTTTTGCCTTTCACTTCCTTCAAAAGATCAACCACCAGAGAAAGCTTCACCCCGGCCCCCCCACCCCCTCCCCGCAAGCGCTTTCCCCCTTTAACTTGCTTCCCCCGGCATCATACAACCTCCCTTTACGTCCAAATCCAACCTCCCTACCTTGTTTTGATCCATACCATCCCCCCTTTCCCCAACCTCAGTGCTTCAATCACCCACCCTCACCCTCTTTTTCAAAAAAAATCACAACCCTCTGCATCTTTCCTTCCACCTTTAAACATGCACTATCACTCCAACCCCAAAAAAAAACAACCCTTACCCCTCCCTCGTCTAACATCGCCCATCTCACTGTCCCTTTTGCTTCCAAACTTCAGCAGAAGTCTATCTTCAGCGCCCCCCAAACCTCCCCTCCAACCCCTCTTTTTGCCCCAAAAAAAATTGGACCCCCCACCACCTAACCGAAACCCGCCCTAACCAAAGTCCTAAGCCCTAGAAAGCTAAAGCCTAGGGGCCATACTTGTGCCCCTCCCTTAGACCTGTCCCCTCCTTGCCTTCGACCTTTCCCCTCCTCTACAAATCCCTCCTCCCCGGTTTCGGGGACTTGCTCTTTCGGGATCTCCCATACCTCATGATCGATTTTCAGCTCTTCTTCTCGCCCCACCTCCCCCCCCCCGGCCTCTCGGGTGTCCCTCAGGGGTCAGTCGGGGCCCTTTAAACCTTTCTCTTTACATTTTTGCCTCGGTCAGCCATGATCACACGCGGTTTCATTACCCCTGTAGGACGATACCCAAAAACATCCCGGGCCCCGATGTCCTTCCAATCCCCCCGGATCCCTGACTGTTGTCCTCCATTTTTCCTTTTCCGTCACGTCTCCTAAAAATAAATGTGGAAAAACAGAATCATCATCTTCCCCCCTCCAACCAACCCCTGCCCCTGTCTCTTATCTCTAAAAACCCCCCCCAACCCCTTACCTTTTTTCGCAAGTCCGCTGTTTTTGGGGTAATCCAACCCGCTTATTTTTTAAACCACACACCAAACCCCCTCTCTGCCGCCTCCACCTAAAACATCTCTCACTTGCTATTTTCCTAACTATGACACACAATAAATTGGGGTCCATCCCCCGTCATCTCCCCCAACACTCAACATCCTTTTCTGGGGTTTTCCCAGCACCCACCCTCGCTCCCTCCAATCCTCCTTAACTCTCGCCCTTTTATCCCCCTTTCCCCTCCCAATCCTCGCCTCTCCCCTCTGCCAACCTTATGGTTTTCCCTTCCCCAACGAATTCATTCAAGCACAAACCTGCCTACAAGGTCCCTTGACCTCTCCCCTCCTACACCTTCCCCTAATTTCCAAATATCCCCCAGCAATTCCCTCCTCAAGACCCCCTCCTCTGCTCTCCCCTTTATCACCCCTCCACAACCGTTCCAAGACTTCTCCCGTGCTCCCCCCTTTGGGAATCACTCCCCAACACATCAACCTCCCCACTTTCCCCCACTTAAAGCCCTGAAAACCCATTTCTTCGGTTTTCCCTAAAACCCTTTCACTAACCTTGTTTTAACTACTTCTCACAAACATGTCTGCCCCTCCCCTCCTTTTCCTTTCCCCCCCTTTAATTTAAAAACTAAGCCCCCCCGGGGTTTGGGCCCTTCCCCTTGCCCGTCCCATTGTCATTAATATTATCTTGAACTCGTTTGACTTATTTGTTTGTATGTAACCCCCCGAATGTAAACCCCCGGAATAAATTGGTTTAAAATAAAAATTAATAAAATAATCGCAATTATTATAAAAGGCCCTTGTAGTAATTTTTGCACCCTTTAACCCAAGTAGATGCCCCCCGTACCCCGGTAAAGGCCCCTTAGACAGGTAGTGCCCGCCAGTTAGTAGCCCCCTGTAGCCAGTAAATTGCCCATTGTAGCCATTAAATTGCCCCCTGTAGCCAGTAAATTTCCCCTATAGCCAGTAAATTGCCCCTGTAGCCAGTAAGTAGCCCCCTGTAGCCAGTAAATTGTTCCTGTAGTCAGTAAGTAGCCCCCTGCAGCTAATGAAAATTTAAAAAAAAACATACTCATCTTTCCATGTTCCCTGCAGTGCGGCAGGTCCGGGAGCAGAGGTTCAGCGTAAGCAGCGTGACGTCATCACGCCACTTACACTGGCACACAGCTCCTGGAAGTCTTCAGTGACGGGAGCTGAGACTCAGCGTTGCAGGGGGGTGATGAAAGCCATGAGTCATGCCCCCTGCGACGCTGATGTGTATGTACAACGTTCACTGAGCACTATACATACAAGAGAGAAGGCAGGAGGGTAACAATCCGCCCTGCCTTCTCCCCGTAGGAGCAGCTGCACTGAGTGTGTTCAGCTGCTGACTGACTCTGCACAGCTGTTTTAAAACAGCCACGCAGAGTGATATCTTGATCACCGTGCGGGCGAGGTGGGCAGCCACGGCGTTCACCTGCCTCGCCCGCACCTAGGAACGGCCCTGGATGCAACTGGGAATAATTTAGTGCATCCTTAGACTGTCTAGGTTTATAATGTCTAGATATTAGATTTAGGAAATCTGTGCATGATTATCAACTAATTGAAGTCAAATACTTTTGCAACGAACCCTCTTAAAACAATGTGTTACTGAACTTCTATACTTATTAAAATGTGACTGGAAAATAATCCTTTTCTATAAACCAACACACTAAAATACTAAATAAAACACGCTATATTTAGTAAACTGTATAGACTAGACTGCTGCAATGTAATCCCTCTTGTGTGATATACAGCACAATTCCATGATTCAGCTGACAAGAATGTAGTGGTTATAATAAAAGTCTGTCCACAGCACTTTTACTGTAGCTGGATGCTTTATTGACAGAGAAGTGAATGTTAACCTTCCACAGGCAGTGACCTGTAATAGTGAAATGTATTGATGACCTATTGGAAATGGCACCATCTGTGCAAGTGAATGTACTTAGGATGAACAAGATGGAGCAGCATCATTGTGACTCATCTCTGACCCAAAGCTGCAAGTACAGTTACACATAATGAAATCATGTTTCTAATGCAGTGCAGTATCTTATTCACTTACTAATGTTCTCTCTTTTATTTTGTTCATAAACTTACCATAAAGAATGCACTGTGTCTAATTCTTTTTTTGTTGGTTGTTCACCTACGCAATTATTTTAAATTAAGTTCTATAATTGATATTTTTTCTTAAATTTTTTTAAAGTCTAAATGTGTAGAACAACATATTATATTGTATTTACCGTTTAGTGTAGCTCATACAGGTCCCTCTTTGGATTTTAACTTGTTCTACCAAAGTGGTAAAACAAATCATCCTAAACTTGCATTTTTTAGACTGATCCTAACCCTTATGCTAGCACAAAGTTTTTATAGGGTTTTTATAGATTAGGGTTTTTTTGCCAATTATCATCAAAACATGATTTTGGCCGACCTTGGTCCATGCCATGGGCGTAGGTGGATTCTCTGGACCATCGCAAGTGATGGTCTAAGACACGCCAGGGAGCAGAGTCTAACTAGCCCCCATTATTCACCAGAGCCCGCCGCAAAGTGGGTTGGACTTGTTGCGGTGGAGAACCACAAGATTGCTACCCCTGACATACCAGAGTGGTACAGAATCGGGAGGCCGAGGCGTAGTCGGGGACAGGCGATAAGGTCAGGACAGGCGTCACGCAACGTGGTCAGGAACGATGGCGGGAGGGTACGGTACACAGATAAGGCAAAAATTTCTCCAGTGCTCTCTCAGAATACACTAAAAGTACCCCAATACTATGGGCAGGAGAGTGTTGGAGGATGTCTGCATGTATAGGGTCTTAAAGAGCTGCTGTGCACATGCCCGAGGAAGCGGGCGTGCCGACACTCGGCAGAGTGGGGAATCAGGAGCGCAGCTAGGTGAGTAGCTGGCTGGGGAGAGTGGAGCAGAGCGGTTGCGGCCGCAGTCCTGAGCGGGGGGTCGCAGCACGCTCCATGACAGTCCATTGCTGAGATTCAGATTTACATTTTATCTTAGACCTCGAATCTGAAAGTGCTGCATCATACTTTTAAATCCAATCAACCATTTCCTCCACAAGAGGTCTTCAAATTTTCTACTCCACTGTAGCTAGTGATTGGCTGCCACAGTCACACATTACTGCAATGATGTAGGAAGAAACTGGTGGGGAACCAGGAAACTGTATGTTAGCAGAAGGGGAATTAAATCGTAAGTACTGTGATGTCTCAGTATCTGTGAACATGGCATCTGAGCTGTCATACCAGAAGATGCTTGTAAAACTTCCATGGCTGCCATACTACTGCACCTACTATCCTAGTGTAATAGAAATCTGGTGGTAAATTGTAAACTATGTTGCAATACAATTTATTGGTTATATAGCACATTCTATTATAGCCAATCATTATTAAGTATAACCTTTTTTATTTCAAATTTTAAAGACTGTAAAGAATACAGCCAATGTCAAAATCACATTTTATGGTCACCTTTCCTCACCAAAAAATTTGATTAATAATTGATCAAATGGCTTATCATGCTTTTTTGATATGTTGCCAATAAAAAACAAAAATTAAAATTTGAAACTCTTCTTATTATTTTCATATCATTGTAATGGCATCTGCTATGTTGGTTTAAATGGATATACAATCTATTCTTTAAATAGCCTTTATTCAGTAGGCATAGGTAAAGAAAAACTTGTACCAAAATACATTGCTGTTCTGAATTTGATTCTTTTAAAAGATAGAAGAGTTCTCATCTCTTTGTTTTTGTAGAATTTTTTCTAGAATGCCGGACCACGTTTATCTGATCCTATTGCGCCCTGTCTGTGTTGGTGATGTTGGTAAGGGTTGGGTCTTACTATTATGACAGGACCAGAGATGTGGATCCTCTGGACCACCGCAAGCGGTGGTATGAGCCACGCCAGGCAGCGGAGTCTAAGTAGGTCTGATATTCACCAGAGTCCTCCACAAAGCGGGATGGATTTGCTGCGGCAGAACACTACAGGTCGTACCCTGACGTGGATTGCTTGTATTCCCCCCCCCCCTTCTGGTGGCAGCCAAGGTGTGGCGTGGTACAATATCGTGAATAAGGCTCGTAGTCTGGGAAGGCAGGATAGTCAGGACAGACAGCAAAGGTTGCATGGTCGAGGGACTAATTAGTAAAAGTAGGTACACAGTATACGCAAAAGACACCTATAGGAACGCTTCCTCTAAGGCCACAGGGCTCTAGGATTCGGCAGGTTGTATTTTTGGGAAGAGGGAAGGGCCTTAAATATAGTCAGGTCCCGGTGGTTAGTAAATTCTCACCGGGTGCGTCTCTTTAAATTTAGCTGCGTGCGATTGTCGTCTGCCAAAACAACAGGTGGATTGGTTGAGGTGAGTAGGAGACGGAGCTGCGAGGACCGGAACGTGGCGCTGCTCGCAACAGAAGGCGCAGCGGAGGTGCAGATGTGCTCGAAATCTGCTCAGTTGGGTTGTGGGGACAGACCGTTACATTATAACACACTATTAGGCATCCCTATTTCTAGCCTGCAGAATCCTGATTTATTAGTTCTGGTCAGGATATGTGATCCTCCGGTGCACATGGACCTTTCTTCTGGCATACAATCCACTTCATAGCACACAATAATAATTGTCTCACCTTAACCGTTCGTTATGCGACAAGATGTCCTTAACATAAAGTCTTGGGTGGATATCTGCATACAGGAGAGGGGTGAATACTCCTTTCGATGTGAAGCCGCTTAAGGATGACTGGTTTAACAGGGAGACGTGGAAGGACTTTGGGATGCGCATAGTAGAAGGGAGCCGAAGTTTGTAGGCCACAGGGATTATGCGTCTCAGAACCTTCATACAAGGGCTGGAAAGGGGACCAGCCTTGGAGCTGGGAAGTTTAAGAGGTGGAATTCTGGACTGACAGCCATTTACCATGTCTACCGGAACTAAAGGATTGAGGGGTCTTCTCTTGTTGTAATGTGTTGAACATTTCATACGGGCTGAAGCTGAGCAGAGAATGGCGTGTCTCATTCCATTTGGCAGATAGATCATCTGACCAGATTGTAACTGCAGGAGGAACATTGAGGTGGCAGAGGGCAGCGGTGGACAGGGGTGACGTACAAAGACAATGAAGAAAGGGTATGCCCCAACGAATTCTTTATGACTCAGAGAATTTATCACAAAAATTCTGACCATGGGCAACAGGATCATAACAATTCATCCTTGTCTGTGCAGATACAAAGTGGTGGAGATTGGTAACCAGACCTGGTTCCACTCTTTCACTTGGCCATTAGACTGCAGGCTATGATAAGCAAACAGAAAAGTCCAAATTCAACTTGTTTGTTGCAAGCAGAGAACCAGACCAAAATCTTGAGACTAACTGAAATCCACGGTCCGTTAACAAATTATTTTGGGGAAGTCCATTGCAGCGGGAAAGATATATTGGAAGATAGAGATTGGCGAGAACGAGGAGGTTAAACATGCACAGGGGAACAAAGTGAGCCATTTTAGGGAATCGAACACTTGACCACCAGCATTTCTGTATTACACATTTAAGGGTGGGTAGGTCGGGATGGAAGCTCCATAGCAATGTGGTTCCATGGTACTGGTAGGAACAGGCAGAGGTTAAAGTAGACAGCAGACCCCGCAGGTTCTCGAGGTGAGGTGATTGTAGCGGTGGGGGAACTGGGTGGAACAGGCTTCCACAAATCCCTTCACTGTTTTAGAATGATCATTTCCACCAGTAGAATTGGAGGAAATAACGAGAACAAATGGACTTCGTACCCAGTGGTGTCGGCTATTCGAGAGCACCACTCCATAACATTTAAAAGAAGCGCAGGGCGCATGTACGTCCTACCCGGGGGTGCACGTTGGAGGTTTATGGGAGCTAAGGATATCTGACATTCTGGGGGTATGTGCTCGAGGAATGGCTTCTTCTCAATTACGTACTGAAGCACGAGAAAGGGCATCAGACCATTGATGTGCTTTCTGCTGGTCGGAAGGAAACAAAAGAGAGGAACGGGGAGAAGAACAGAGACACCTTGCTTGATGTTGGTTTTTGACATTGCGCTGTTTGAAGGTATAGAGAGGATTCTTGTGACGGTAAAGATATTTACAGGATGCAGAGAATTACTCAGGGAAAGCTTGATGGGGAACAAAGGGCGGGGCCAGCTCCGATCCCTGCTGTGGTGTAGTTCCTTTCAACGGGCAAAAATGTTTTAGAAAAGAAACTGCACGTCTGGGTCTTGCCGTTGGAACCTTTTTGAGTGAGGACCGCTCCACCCCCAACGGAAGAGGTGTCGACTTTTAAGAAGAAGGGGCTTTCAGTATCAGGCCAGGGACAAAACTAGTTGCAGAGGCAAGAGGCTGATTTTAACTTGGAGAAGGCCCTTTGGCACGATGGTGGCACAATAGTTGATTGGGATTGACTTGCTGTTTTCCTGGTGTGGGCCACATTAGGTGCACAATTCGAGTAATGTGGGATGATAAATGCTGTAATAGTGGCGAATCCCAAGAAATCACTTGTGTTGGCCAAAGGACAGACAGGTGTGGCACTGCTGGACGCCGTGTGTCTGTTTTGTGGGGGTCCATCTGAAGTACTCTTCGTCCGAGATAATGTACATGTGAAACAGGAGGCAGGTCTGGTGGAAGAGGCACTTCTTCCAGTTTGGCACAGAGATTTATTATTACACAGGTCGTATCAGAACTGGTGCACTGATGAGGCTCCAGATCGGGTGAAAAAAACAGAATATCATCCAGATAGACGACTACAAGAGATACAAGAGATCCCTGAAAATGTCATTGACAAACTCCTGGAAAACGACTGGGGCATTGCACAGGCCGAAGGGCATCACCAGATACTCGAAGTGCCCACTCGGCACCCTCTCGGATCCGAATGAGATTATAAGCTCCCTGTAAATCTAACTTGGAAAAGATTCTGGCTCCCCGGAGATGATGAAAGAGTCAGTAATTAATGGTAATGGGTACCGGTTTTTAATGGTGATTTTGTTGAGTCCGCGGTAATCGATGCAAGGGCGCAGTGACCCATCCTACTTCTCCACAAAGAAGAAACCAGCACCCACTGGAGAGGTAGATTTGCGAATGATTTTCTTTAACATAGGCCAACATAAACCTGGTGTCTTGGTATTGGAGACGCGGGTATATAGCACTATACTTTGGGGACGAGTCCCGGGCAGTAGGTCAATAGGGCAATTATAGGGACGATGAGGAGGAAGAGTTTCAGCTTGCTTCTCAGAGAAAGCATCCTGGAAATACTGATACTGTGCCAGAAGACTCGGTAGAGGTTTTTGGAGATGGCCGTCGAGGAGTGGGGCACACCGGGCGAGGTTCCACTAAAAAGCGAGACTGGTAGTCTTGAGCCCAATACAAAACTTCGCTCATCTTCCAATCGAGTGGGAGCGTGACGCGTGCAGCAACGGACGCTACAAAGGTTGGACTGCTGAAGAAGATAAAAAATGTACTACAGAAGAATGATGATTCCTCTACTTTATGTCAAGCTCCCACTTCGAAGGGACACGGTTCCTGTCCGAAGTGGATACTATCACTCTGTAGCTCATGCTAACAGACAAGATGACCCAGGGGATTGGTTGTAGGGGACCACAGGAGCAATACTTAGTTAGAGGGTAGCGTCAATTAAAATTTTGGCTGTCCTGAATACAGGAAGGAGGCCACATGGATCAAGATTACAGATTTTGGTTTTGTCAACCTGACCCGGGCAAAGTTGAGATGTGGAGAGGGATTGCTCACACCTAGGACACATCTCCCATGAAGGACTAGGTCGGTGTTTCCGGACGTTGCGGACGAAGCGGACAACCCCTGTGGAAACGTTCAGGGCTGCTGCAGTAGAGGTACAGGGTCTCCTTACGTTGTCGTGATAGTTCTTACGGAGTTAGGTGGGCCCTGTACACTTGCATGGCTTCTTCGATGGCTGGCTGAGAAGGAGGCACTGGAGGCCATAGGAACACCGGCGCAAGACGGGGTAGACAACATGACCAGACCGGTTCACGCTCTTGACGGAGCTCCTCCCGTGTTTCCGAGAAACGTATGTCAATACAAGTGCCAGATGGATAAGCTCACTTAAGGAAGATGGAGGATCCCTGGTGGAGAGGCCATTCTTAACCCCTTAAGGACCCTGGACGTATGAGTATGTCCCAGGGTCGCTAAGGGGCTATTCAGGGGGACCGCAGAGCGATCCCGCCAGACAGCCACCGGGTGTTAGTAGCTAATCACAGCTAACACCCGACAGTTACAGCGCAGGTGGGAGGGGCCACCCGGCCATGCTGTTTAACCCTTTGGATGTCGCCGCAAACCCTTTATATGCCGCGGCACCGTTCTTCACGGCGATCGGCGTTACGCTGCGGGGATCTGAAGCCTGAACACGGCACCGGGGAGCCTTGTGAAGGCTCCCACCATTGCCATGTCCTCGTTTGCCCCACTTCTGGCCGCAGGCCATCTTGGTACAGTCTAATGCATTGTCTATGCAATGCATTAGACTGTATTAATGATCGCGCCCCCTAGTGGTCAAGCACCATAGCGGGACTCAAAGTTAAAGGGGTTGTCTCACTACATTGATTCATCTCACCTCAGTCCTGTTTTCTTGGTTTCACTTTGAATTCAGGGGTGTGTTTACTGGCCTCCACTAGGCTGCAGTAGAAGCCAGGTCTGTAGCTATAGCGACCAGCACTGGCAGCCTATCAGGAAAGATCAAACAGGTCTGTAGCTGTAGTGACCTGAGGAGCTGATGCAGCCCATACAAGAGGGGATATCTAGTAATAAGTAGGACACTGCTAATAATATATATTGCAAAGTGACTTGTTTTTTGCAAGATCTTTAATATAAAAAGCAATCCTTGTAGTGAGATAACCCCTTTAAAGTAAAAAAAAAACAAATACAATCTTTCTTACAGATAAACTTTAACCCATTAGAGCTCTGCAGACTAATGTCTTGCTGTGAAAGCCTCTCCACCACCAATGTCCCTCTATAGGCCTAAACTAGGAATAGCAGAACTGAAATGTCAGTCACTGCTATAGAACCAGCCACAGCAAACACAGAAAGTGGAAGCCTGAAGCTGGCTGTCATGACCAAATTCTGCTAAACAAGATGAAAAAACCCCTTTAATTAAAGTTGAAGGCAGAGGTAAAACTCTTAACCTGTACAACCATAGGATGAAATGTATGTGAACCATATTGTGCATATAGAAGGCTACAGAGAAACCAACAGGAATGTGAATGCTTGCCATTTGAAGATTTTTTACACTTGTATAGTTTCACCTATTTGAACAAAGGAGAACATACACTTATTTTTAGGATTAGGGTATGTTCACACGGCGTATTTGCGGGGCGCATTTTGGGGAGTATTTGCGCTGCAATATGCCCAAAGTATGCCCTAGTAATTCGTAGTTCTTATTGAGAGCTATGATTACCTGCTGTTTTCCCCAAATTACTGAATAAGATGAGCATGCTGCCTGCTATTTAGTTTGTAGGCCCTAAAGGAGCACTTAATGTTATACCTCTGGGACACTTTAAGACCCAACTGTTAACTAGGTAAATAAAATTTTATCTGTCTGTTGGAATCAAATGAAACTTTATATATATACTGTACATTCTACGATGACAGCCATTCAGCCCAATTTGTATGGTCTGAGCACTGACAGGCTATCCCTCAATCCCCTTTAATCTCTGCAGCAATCATCACAGCACTCATATGTCTATTTTGGAAAGACAATCTCTGGATATGATGTTGAGCGTGTGCACTTAACTTCTTTGGTCGACCATGGCAAGCCCTGTTCTGAGTGAAACATTGTCTTGTTAAATTGCTGTATTGTCTTGTCCACCATTCTGCAGCTCAGTTTTAGGGTGTTGGCAATCTTCTTATAGCCTGGGCCATCTTTATGTAGAGCAATGATTCTTTTTTCAGACCCTCAAAGAGTTATTTGCCATGAGGTTTTATACATATATAATGGTAGTAATCGTATTATAACCGAGCCACAATCCACCTGCAGATAAGAGATCCTTCCACTCCATTTAGATCCTTTCAACAAATAGTTAACAGGTAGGTAATGATAAGCAACATAGTTTCATTTATTAAAAAGTTGCTGAATACAAAACTTAATAAGTTACAAACTTGTTACTTGCAATTCAATGTGATTAGTCCATAGTGGTCAAGCGCTTGATGCCCGCCTGTCCGCTCGTGTACTCCAAGTTGGAGATGTTGTACTAATGTGGCTGCATGGGAATCGCTCAACTATGTTGGAGTTACCGACCACTATGGACTAATCACATCGAATTGCAAGTAACAAGTTTGTAACTTATTAAGTTTTGTATTCAGCAACTTTTTTAATAAATGCAACTATGTTGTTAAGCATTATTTGCCATGATATGCCATGATGAACTTCCAGAAACCAGTATGAAAAAGTGTGAGAACGAAAACACCAAATTTAACACACCTGCTCCCCATTCACACCTGAGACCTTGTAATATTAATGAGTCACATGACACAGGGAAGAGAACATGGCAAATTGAGCATAATATGTCCATTTTCACATAGACATTGATGGCTTTTGAGGGCACACCAAATTTACAGTATTATACAAGCTGTACACTGACTACTTTATATTGTATCAAGTGACATATTTTAAGTATCCAAAGAAAAGATATAATAAAATATTTAAAAAAATTGAGGGGTGTACTCACTTTTGTGAGATACTGTATATGTGTGTGTATATTATATACATATAAATAAAGTGATTAGAGTAATATAGAAGAGGGTAAGGTTATTGGGGAAAACTGTACAATTGAGAGGAGGCACTAGTCCTCTGTTGGTCACCTCTAGCCGGGATGCAAAATGAGATACAGTTGGAAATGGAGGTATATGGGTTTCATATGGCATCCTGTGGCACAGAAGTTGCAGCTGCACTTGTAGATCCTGCATACTCATAGGTTAATAAAACTGGTGTCCCAACTGATACAGCACATGCTTGATTGCTGATAAATCTGGTGAGCAGGCAGACAAGTGTTGCAATCTGGTGGAGACACTTCTGGGAAACCCTTGCTGTGTGTGGACAAGCATTATGTTGCTGAAAAAAAACAAGTTGAAAGCTATGAGGCATGAGGGTGTCCTGCACATATCGCTGAGCTGTTAGGGCGACATGTATGAATGTTGGTGCTGACAGGCCAGTTCTAATTAGCTTTAAGGTAGTGTAGAATGCGGCAGTATGTATGAACCTGTCCGACTGTAGTTCATACAGGCGCATTGTAGTGTCAATACGACAACTCAGGCTCAGGCAGATCACCTTTAACCTGGTCTGGCTGTTCTAACTGTTCTGCGCCTAGGTTTGGCGTCAAAGAATCTAAAAGCGTCTACTTTCTAGGAATCGTGGTTGCGACGTCCCCTAGAATGCCCCTAGTACTTTGGCTCATTAATAAGTGGCTGTGGCGCTTTACAAAGACTTGCCGCCAAATATGGAGTGCATCTTTCATACATTCTTTCTGCTCAAATACAGTAGAAAATGGGCCAGCCCTTCATACATGCGCCCGTTTTAGGTTCCATTGTATCACTTCTAGAGGTGACTGTCATATGTGATTGTTGCCCAGATCATCACACCAGCAGCTAGGGCAGAGAGCTGTTCTACAGCATAGACAGGATTGAAGCGTTTGTCACAAGGCATCTGTACTTGAACCTGACTGTCCCCGGATCCAAAGCAGTACCTGGATTTGTTGCTATCTTCAATATGGTTTAGCCGTAATATCGAGGTTTTTGTCACCTATGATCCTGCATATTTGACATGTGTATACTGAGTGCCAAGTTTTAAGTGTATTTTGTATTTTAGACTGGAACAACTGTAAAGAGAGCTTTGGCAAATATTAAAGGTAATCTGCCATTAGAATTGACCTCACAATCCATAAAGATAGGTGGTAAGGATACAAATTTAAATATTCCTGTGGCTCATTTTATTCTGACTGAAAATCTCTGAAAATTAAAGTTTTAATTGCTCACGTAAGGTCTGAGAAGCCAGTTGATCGCTGGGAAGGAGAACTGTCCTGGATTTTAACATGAACGCTTTGACACCTACCCTGGTAAAAAAATTTCCGATTATATTTGCCTGCTGAATTTGCTATTGTACGAAGAATTTATATGTGGCTCTTGTATACTGTAACATTCGGGCAGCTACTAATTAACTGTATATTGTAGCCTGAGATGCAAATCACACATTAAAATTAAAGTACTATTACAGCTCAAAATTGTACCAATTTGGCACACAATTTATATAACTTAGTGATGGCACTTTCTTGAATGTTCTATAGAAAATCTCCTAATGCTTCTCTCTTGGGACATTCCTAAAGGAAAGAAGAATATAAAAGGGCTGTCCACCTCCTTTTTTACCCTTTCCATCTAGTTTGTTAACAGTGCTACCCCATTTACATCACTGCTCACAGCTGTCAACAGTAGAGATTGGGGCAATTTCCCAAATTATTTCCGTTCACTCCCAACTTTTTTTCGCAAAAATAACTTCGTCTCCAATTACTTCGTCACAATCACGATAAAAAAACAGCTATTTCCAGGCGCAATAAGCCTGCAGGTCATACAACTTGTGCAAGGCGTACATATGCAGAGGGAGCTTGGTTGGTCTTCATAACCATGTTATGTTTAGTATGACACCTCAGATGAATACCTGCCGTTCTTCTCTTCGTGAATCGCTTCACTATAAAATTCCTGGGCACTTAAGAGGGCAAAACTGACCAAAAAAAACTGAAAGAGTGGAAGGTCCTGATAAAGGCATGCGATCGACACCGGAAAAAAACATGCTGAGAGCTCAGTGGGCAACATCAGTGACAGAGTTTGGAGGTGACGGCGGCTGCCACACAGCATGAGGTCAAGAGTGGCACAATGACATCTGAGGTGGCAAAAAACAGAGTAGCACAGAGGGAACAAGGACTCAGTGTGTAGGTCACGGCACAGCCATACAGCAGTTGAGTCAGACAGGGCACAATGACAACAGTGTGTATTCACGCCAGCAGCCAACAGCAGCATGAGGTCAGACAGTGGAACAATGACACACGGTTGTAGGCACGGCAGCAGTACCACAGCGCAGCATGAGTCAGTCAGTGGGCACAATGACACAGTGTGTAGTTCACTGCAGCAACACATGAGGTCCAGGCAGTGGCCCAATACACAGTGTGTAGGTCACGGCACAGCATGATGTCAGGCAGGGCACAATGACATTCGGAGGTGCAAAAACAGGAGTAGGCCAAAGAGGACAATGGACACAGTGGGTATCACGGCCGCAGCACAGGACAGCATAGGTCAACAGTGCACAAGGACAAAGTCTGAGTCACGGCAGCACACATGAGGTACAGACAGTGGCACAAAGACAACAGTGTGTAGTCACGCAGCAGCCACAGCAGAGCAGAGTCAGACAGTGGCACCTAAGACACAGTGTGGTAGCTCACAGCATAGCAGGCACATGAGGTCAGACAGTGGCACAATGACACATTTGTAGGTCAACGCAGCAGCCAGCAGGACGCATGAGTCAGAAATGCACACAAGGACATAGTGTGTAGGTCACGGCACAGCCACAACAATCACAATGAGGTCAGACAGTGCACAAATGACACTGTAGGTGCAAAAACAGGAGTAGGCCACAGAGTGGGAACATAGACACAGTGTGTAGTCGACGCAGACCACAGGAACAGCATAGGTCAGAACATTGCACAATGACACAGTGGTGTAGGTCACTGCGCAGCAGCATGAGGGTTCAGATAGTGTGCACAATGTACACAGTGTTAGTCTACGGCACACACATCATGAGTCAGACATTGCACAATGACACATGTGTAGTTCCACAGCAGACCACAGCACTGCAATGAGGTCAGACATGGCACAATGCACAGTGTTAGGTCACGCAGGCATCCACAGCACACATGAGTCAGACAGTGGCTCAATGACTAGTGGTGTAGGTCACGGCAGCAGCCACATCAGCAGCATGAGTCAACAGTGCACACATGACATTCGGAGGTGCAAAACAGGGTAGGCCACAGAGTGGGACAACGACACAGTGTGTAGGTTCACGGCACAGCCAAGAACAGCATAGTTCAACAGTACACAATGACACAGTGTGTAGGTCAACGGCAGCAGCCACTCAGCAGCATATGTCAGAAAGTGGTACAATGACACCTGTGTAGTCACGGCAGCAGCAGCATGAGTTCAGCAGTGGCACAATGACACAGGTTAAGATCACGGCACAGCATAGGACAGCCGTGGCACAATACATTCTAGGTGCAAAATACAGAGTAGCCACAGATGGGAACAATGTCAATGTATAAAGTCCCGAGGCAGCACCACAGAGCATCCATGAGGTCAAACTGTGCACAATGACACAGGATGAGGTCACGGCAGCAGCAGCATGAGGTCTGACAGTGGCAACAATGACACAGTGTGTAGGTCCACGGCAGCAGCCACGAGCAGCAGCATGAGGTCAGACATGGAACACATTACACAGTGTGTAGGTTCACGGCATCTGCCCAGCAGCTAGCATGAGGTTCATACGCACAATGACACAGTGTGTATCGACGGAAGCACACAGAGCTGCATAGGTCAGAACGTGGCACAATGACACAAGTTTGTAAGTCACGGCAGCAGCAAAAGAAAAAAAAAAAAAATAACCCCCAAAAATAGAGGCAGACAGTGGCACATGACACAGTGTGTAGGTCACGGTCCAACGGCACTGCCACAGGAGCAACATGAGTCAGAAAGGTGCACAAGTACACTGTTGTAGTCACGGCAGCAGCCCACAAGCAGCAGCATGAGTCAGACATGCACAATGAACATTCTGGAGGTGCAAAAAACAGAGTAGCCAAGCAGAGTGGGACAATGACACAGTGTGTCAGGTCTAGGCAGCACCACTGGAACATCATAGTCAGACATGGCACTATGACACAGTGTGTAGTCACGCAGCCAGCACATTGAGTCAGACAGTGGCACAATTGACCCAGTGAGTAAGGTCAACGGCGAGCAGCATCATAGGTCAGACAAGTGCACAATGACACATGGGTAGGTCCAGCAAGGACACAGCACAGCAGGAGCAACATGCAACATGCACATGTGTAGGTCACAGCAAGAACCACAAGCACACAGCATGAGGGCAGACAGTGCACAATGACACAGGTTAGGTCAACGGCAGCAGCCACAGCAGCAGCATGAGGTCAGACCAGTGGCACAATGAGACATTCTGAGGTGCAAAAACAGGAAGTACCACAGAGTGGGCACGACCACAGTGTGTAGGGCACGCAGCAGCCACAGGAACAGCGACGAGGTCAGTACATAGCACAATGACACAGGTGAGGTAGTCACGCAGCACCACTGACAGCATTGAGGACAGACAGTGGGAAGAATGACACAGTGTTAGGTCACGTCTGCACACAATGAGTTCAGGCAGTGCACAATAGCCACAGTGTGGTAGTCACGCCGTAAGCAGCATGAGGCAGGCATGCAGCAATGACATTCTGGAGGTGGCAAAACAGGATAGGGGCCACAGAGTGGACAATGACCAGGTGTAGTCACGGCAGCAGCACAGACAGCATGTGGTCAGAACAGTGGCACAATAACATCTGGAGGTGGCAAAAAACAGGAGTAGGCCACAGATGGACAATGACACATCATGGTAGGTCCTCCAGCATCCACAGGACAGCATGAGTCAGACCTGGGCAACAATGACAAGTGAGTAGGTCACGCAAGCAGCACAGCAAGAGGTCAGACATGGCACAATGACACAGTGTGTAGGTCACGGCAGCAGCAGCATGAGGTCTGACAGTGGCACAATGACACATTGTAGGTCACAGCACAGCCACAGCAGCAGCAAGGTCAGACAGGGTGGACACCAATACAAGTGTGTAGGTCACTGGCCAGAGCGGCGCAGCCACAGCAGCAGCAGAGGTAAGACAGATGGCACAAGACACAGGTGTAGGTCACGGCAGCAGCCACAAGCATCAGCATGAGTGTCAGACTGCATTGCTCAATGACATTCTGGAAGGTGGAAAAAAACAGGAGTATCCACAGAGTGGGACAATGACACAAGGCGTGAAGGGCACGCAGCAGGCCAGCATGATTCCAAACGGTGGCATAATACTTTCTGAGTGGCCAAAATCAGGAGTAGCCACGGAGTGGGACAATTGACACCAGGTTGGAGGTCACGCAGCCAGCCACAGCAGGAGCATGAGTCATCAGTGGCACAAGGACAGAGTGTGGAGGGGGGAGGCAAAAACCACCCCTGGAAAAAAGAGGGGTTTTTGGTGGAAATTTTGGAGAAACTGCCCAGCAGATGTTTTTGGCATAAAGGCGGGTGGCGGCATCAGAATAGGGCTGAGGCAGTATTTTTTGAACCCAGACTCTTTTCCCTCACAGTTTGGGTGAGGGGGCCCAGGTTTATTTAGCCCGCCCGCCAAAGGCATTGGTTGGGGGAAAACCCCGGCGTCCACGTCTGATTCTCTTGACAAAGGGTCATCGTTCCACATTTCCCGGGACAAGGGGGTTCCCCTTGGGGGAAACCCGATGGCCCCCCCCCCGCACGGGAACACCCGTTTTTTGATCCACAGTACTGGCCGGGCGGGACGTTTTCTCCATGCAAACTCGGCAATTTTCGGCCACACAATCCATTTTTGGGCTGCCCAGAATTCCACCCGGTCTTCTAACTGGGGTGGCAGAATTTCCCCAAGTGGGCCCCACCACCGTTTTTTCGGGGACGGGCTCCAGGTCCTGCTGTTTGGCTCCTGGCCGACTACCCCCCCCTCACTGGGCCCGGGTGAAGGAACTTCTAAATCATGACTCCAGATTTGGGTTTTACTGTTGATGACCCGGGTACTGCAAAAAACCCCCCCCCCCCCACCTTCCCCCAGCACCCGGGGAAAGTAGAAGGGTGATCGCTGAAAACCCCCCCCGGTCAGCCCGTCAATGGGGGAAACGATGCCGCACTTTAGGCACGGCCCCCCGTTTAGGGAGGATTTCCCTATATAAATTTGAGTTTGCCCCTCCCTCTCAATAGGGGGAAAAAAGGTTTCCCATTTGGACCGGTACGAGGGCCAAATAGGCTGGGACCCCAAAGTCCCCCTCTGCCGATGCTGGACTTTTCCGGTTTTGTCTTTAAAGCTAGGGCAAATAACCCAGGTTTCGGGCCATCTGACAATTTGACTCCGGGGGGGCCTCCCTGCCCCCTTTTTCCACGGGTTTTGGCTCCCAGGGGTGTTTGGGGGGGCATCTGCCTCGTTTTTTCCTCATCAACACCCCAACCTCCTCCCTGCCCCCAGCCCCTCCTCTCTTGTCCCTGGGTATAAAAATCCACTCTTTTTCACCAGAAAAAGCTTTTTCCAAAAATGCCTCCTCCCCCCTCCCCCCTTTTTAAATTTTCCCACCGGCCTCATTTTGGGCCACGAGTTTGTACCCGCCTGTCCCAGCCCCCCTCCCCAAAACAGATTTTTAAAGCATCTTTTCCCGGGCCAATAAAGGGCAGGGGAATAAAGTTATTCTTTCCCAAAGTCCGGGTTTGACTGACAAATAACGTCGCCTCCTCAAATTTGGCCTCAAAAAACCCGAAAGGTTGTCACGAAATGACTGCCACGGCCTGACATCAAATTTTACACGGGGGAGAAATTTTCTGCCCTCCCTTTGGTTTCATAAAAAAGGTTAAGGGCCCTTTTTCTTTTCTCTTTACCAGTCTTTCCCAAAGTGGCGGGGTTTGGAATTTCCCAAACCCGGGTGGAAAAAACGCATATCAGGGGAGTAGGGGGGAGGCCGTTCTGCCCGCTGCAACTCGAGGAGGGTGTTCCTTTTTTGTACGAATGGATAAATTTGAAATGCACTTTTCCGGGGCCCCATTTTCAAAAGTTCTGAAGAGGGGTAGAAGATTTCAGGAACCTTTTCAAAACCAATTAAACCCCACGTGCCCCCAAGCGGGGCCCGCAAACCATCCCTCCCCCGGTGCAGCGCGGACACCATTTTCCCCCAATTTTCCATCACCATGATTTTCCGTTTTGCATTGGGCCGGAAAACCACACAAAGAATTCTTCGGGAAAAGACGCGGAGCATTTCCCCCCTTTGTGACTTTCTTTTTCGCCGGGCAACCAGGTTTAAAACCCCGTGAAAAAACCGCTGTGCCAACACTTGGAAAAATGGAGCAGTACAGGGTGGAGCTAGATTTTGGTTTTGGTGGTTGGGGAAAGGGGGAGGCGGAAAATTGGCGCAGGAGCACCTTTTTTAAACAACGTGGAGGAAAAACCCGTCCCCGTAAAAAAGTTTTTGGTGTGCCGGGGCCGGAAGCAATTCCCCCAATAGGGCCCCTTAAAGGAAAATGAACTTCCCCTGCCGTAGAAAAAGCTTCAGACTCCGTGCGGCTGGGGCCCCCTTAAAAACCCAAACCGTAACTTAAGGAAGGCCCACCTTCTTTCTACATATTATAAGTGCGGAAACGGGGCCCTTTTGGAAAAAAAATTAAACGGTTGGGAATTTCTCCATCTCATTTTTGGGCACAAGCCAAAAATTCTCCGAAGGGTGCAGGGGTCCACCTTTTGGAAAAAGGGGGGGAAACTGAAAGTACCAACAATTTTGGACGGGACACGGTCAGCTGCTGCCCCTTGGGGGAGGGTTTGGGGACCCATACTTTTGCCTTTGCAATCGCCTCGCTGAATGACTGCGGGGCCATGAGAAAGCGGGGAAAGCAGGAGTTCGGAAACCGTTAGATGATTCAAAGGAAACAGCCCCCCTTCTGCAAGGGGGTTTGGACCTTTGACAACTGAAAAGGCATCGTGCCACGGGGCCCGCTGTTTGTTTGTTTTGTTGCTGCGGCGGCGGGAAGGGACCACCACTTTCTACTTCCTGCCACGCTTCACTTTCTGTTTACAGATTCTACAATACCCAAAATTCGGCCCCCCGGGTTGTCTTAGCAAAGAACTGCCACACCCGCCGAGTATCAGATTTTATCCCAACGCTCCGCACTGAGTTACTACTGCCGCCGCTGCCTCGCTGAGCCCCTGTTCCGCTACTTTCTTGGACCTGCGAAGGGTTTTTTACCCCTGGCCGCTTGGCTCCCCACCTCACACTGCTGCTAACCTCTTACTCACGGCCACACGACCCACTTGCTGGCTGCGCCGCTGCCTGGCGCGCAAGCTGACGCCCTCTTCTCCTTACGATGATGAAGCCCTTGCATCAAACCCCGCTCCCAACTTTCGGTCAGCTACATCATCATCTATTGTGTTTTCATCGTCACTGCTGTCCTCATCACCGGTCTTGTATGCAGAGGCTGACCCCTCACAACATGACCCCCCATGCCATCTCAAAAAACTATACTTTGCCGCCTACTGCAAGAAGCAGGGGATATTGGCCCCATTTCTTCGCTGCCAATAGCGCTGACTGGCCCTCCTCAAATTGTTCATCCTCGTTATATAGTGGCGCTGAGCCAGACCACATAAGATCTCTGGCTGGGGAACCGGATGGGACAGAGGCGGGTTGAGGACAGGTGAGGGCGCTGACCC
The DNA here is from genome assembly GCA_025379985.1 of Phyllomedusa bahiana. Classification (NCBI taxonomy): domain Eukaryota; kingdom Metazoa; phylum Chordata; class Amphibia; order Anura; family Hylidae; genus Phyllomedusa; species Phyllomedusa bahiana. Next base: position 488 of record JAODAL010014552.1, on the reverse strand, counting down.
CGCTCTCGGGCCATGCCAACTAAGGGTTGTGTCTGACGTTCCCACCGACTCTTGGCTGGGGTTGTCAGATGTCATTGGAGGAAGTGGATGACCTAAGTCAACCAATCAAGAACCCTTGGTTGCTAGTCAGTACACGGCCGCAGATGACAGCGGCAGTTGTGGCCTCACCGAGGTGACCCTGCTGCGACGTCCCCTTTTCTGTGCTGCGACCTGGGCCTGGAATGGGTTTTTGCCTCTGCCACTCGCAGGTGAAGAGCCTACACCTCTCTGTTGAATAAAATGTTGTTCTAAAATGTACAGAAGTTTGATGAAGATATCTGTATATGATAAATACACACCCTGTATTTTACGCCAAATGAACCCCGTAACAAGCTTGGTAACCCTTGGATATAAATTGTGCTCCACAAATGGCAGGAAAAATTTACTTGTATGTGCCGTTTAAAAACTCTGTGTATTTACGAAAAATAAAACCAAACAGGCTTTTTCCT